>JARKNS010000010.1:20012500-20262500 GCA_029990575.1 Petunia axillaris subsp. axillaris | reverse complement strand
GGCTGTCTTGGCAGATGGATAAAATTTAGCCAAGAACTTCTTAGCCAAATCCTCCCAAGTAGTGATAGACCCAGGCTTTTCAGCCTTTAACCACTTCCTTGCTGCCCCAATCAGTGAAAACGGGAGCAACGTCAAGCGAACATAATCAGTAGGAACTCCCGATGGTGTATAAGTATCACTGATCTCCAGGAAATTCTGAGTGTGTTGCTGCAGATCTTCATGAAGTAATCCAGCATATTGCCCAGTCACATGCAGCAACTGAATCATGTCAGGCTTAATCTAAAAGTTCCCGGTGATAGTGGGATTCACAATACTAGACGCCACTCCCCCCAGGCTGGGAAGAGCAACATCTCGCACCGCTACTGCTCGTTCTTCTGCCATTTCAGTGGGCAAGGAAGCAAGTACAATTGCTAGTGCTACTGGTCGAAGAACATGGAACATTTTTTTAAAGTGACCAGTTCTTCGACCGAAAGTCGGTCGAAAGTCGGTCAACCTTTCGACCGAAAGTCGGTCGAAGGCCTATCGACCGACTTTCGGTCGAAAGGTTGGTAAATTATTTTGACCAACTTCCGACCGAAAATCGGTTGAAAACCTGTAAAAACTTGCAACATAAAATCTGCAATTAGCCCTACACCACCTGTAAATTCAGCAACACGCAGAAAAACCAGACAAAACACATTCATAAATGATATTCAACAAGGCTAACAAAGCTAAACAATAGAAACAAGTCTTTCAACATCAGTAATAGTGTTACAATTATCAAACAAACTTAACAAACAGTTTATGGTTCAACTATCACTACTACTGGCTAGAACCCGAACTAGACTCGGCATCAAACTCAGACGACGAACTGTGTCGACGTCTGCTCTTTTGCTTTCCTTTGCCTTTTTTTTTTTTTGGCGCTTAAGGAGCTTTTGCATCATTTCATGCATTTCTCTTTGATGAGCCTTATTTGCTAAGCGCATAGCTTCATTTTGTCTCTTCAGCTCTGCGATCTCCTCTTTCACCCAAGCCATTTCTCCAGGATCAGCAGAGCTTGAAGGAGCAGTAGAACACGAGCCCAAATAGTTCGATTTATGCTTGCCAGATGAATAGAGTGTTGCAAGGCCATATGCAGACCCCTTCTTCACCCCTCCATTAACATCCAACCATAAATTGGTTTCTTGCTCGAGCGTTAGTGGTGCTGGGGTACTGCTTCCGCATTCAGATTATTGAGTCGAGGTCCACTCTTCAACGGGGCCCACACCCCAGAAAGACAATAGTGACATCTTCTGTGTTGCATCTAGGGAGGCCGTTATGCTGACCGTTTATCGAGGGAAAGCGGGTTAGTTTGGAAAATGAAAAAAAATGAAAAAAAAAAGAAGAGAGAGAGAAGAGACACTTTGTTAAGAGGGGCAATTTCAGATTGTCAAATGTCCTTTTCCCGTTGTCGGCAAAGATTTTAAAGCCAATTTCACGCCGTTATAATGGCCAATTTTGTGAAAAAATAAAATAGAAAAACAACGTCAATAGTCAAATTTTGGTGGCGTTGTCATGTCAAATTTTGTTCAAAAATTAGAAAAAATCAAATAGAGTCAGTCTTGTTTTGTAAAACATTGACAAGTTTTGTTTGTCTAGGCTAGTCGAATCATGTAAATATTTTATTTGAGTCGGCTTGTCCGTTTAATGTCAATAGTCAAATTTTGGTGTCGTTGTCATGTCAAATTTTGTTCAAAAATTAGAAAATCAAAAAACGAAGTAGAGTCGTCTTGTTTTGTAAAACATTGACAAGTTTTGTTTCTATTTTTCTAGCCTAGTCGATCATGTAAAAATTTCGTTGGAGTCGGCTTGTCCGTTTTAATGTTGTTTTACAAATTTTGTCCAAAGTCTTCTCGGTCCTAATCCTTCATTTTAATAAAATAGGTATCATGGCTGCATCATCATCTAGAGTAGGAAAAAGGAAGTTTCCTGAGGGATCTACTCCGCCGCCTAATAAATGTCCTCCATTGTTGAGGGAGTGGTGGTACCACTTGAGGGAAAAGCAGAAAGGGGTTGTGAATGCGAGAATTGGGGAAATGACATATTTTCTTAACCCTAAGTTTGCCCAACGCCGGGAACTAGTAAATGCTTTGATTCGGTATTGGGAACCGAGTCAAAATACCTTTGTGTTTGGTGATATTGAGATGACTCCTACTTTAGAAGAGATCTCGGGTTTGACTAATGATGTGTTTAGGAAAAAGAAGTGCATAGCACCTCGCTTTGTGAGGGTCGAGGAGTTCCTACGGGACATGAGTCTGCGCTCTGATACACAGTT
The DNA here is from genome assembly GCA_029990575.1 of Petunia axillaris subsp. axillaris. Lineage (NCBI taxonomy): Eukaryota > Viridiplantae > Streptophyta > Magnoliopsida > Solanales > Solanaceae > Petunia > Petunia axillaris. Next base: position 20,260,207 of record JARKNS010000010.1, on the reverse strand, counting down.
AGTGAGTTTGGCCTCAGGTTGGGTTAGTCTGGAGTATCTTTATGCTCTTTATGGGCGGGGAGATGGTTACACAGAGCATCGGCCGGAATTCATCACTATGTTGAGCCATGACCAATGGAATAACCTTAGGGAAAGAGCTTTCATTTTCGCTTTCCTTGGCCTCAGGGTCTTCCCGATGGAGAATGGACAAATCTCTATCCATACCTCTTGGATCGTGAGAGCTCTATTTGGGGGAGTTCGAGATTCTACTGTTGTGCTGATGATCTTGGGCAGTATTTATCGTGCTTTGACTCGATGCAAAGAGAAAGGGGCCCGATTTTTCGAGGGTTGCAACTTGTTGTTGCAAGTATGGTTCGTTGAGCATTTGTTTGGCCGTTCTGACCCTACTCCACTACCCGATGCGCCTAAATGCCATTTGAACACCCATTATTATCGTGCTCGACATCTTGATCTACCTGAGAGCTTTGATGGGTGGGAACAGTACTTGAGCGAGCTCACTTTGGAGAATATCCGGTGGCAGGTTAGTTGGTACCCCTCGAAAGAGGGCATATATGGTAGTATGGATCGTCCTTTTCTAGTATTGATGGGTCATAAGAGTGCCGAGCCTTATTGCCCTACGCGGGTGCTCCGACAGCTTGGGCGCGTTCAGGGTGTACCCAGGGTAGAGGCCGTGGGAGAGTATCGCTTTGAGCATATTAGCGGTGAGTTTCCAAGGCACACTCAGTGGTTCTCCATTTGGGATAATATGAGACCTTTGACCCCCAGCACACAGGTTATAGACCGATTCAGAGGCGAGGTCACTCCCGAGTATGTTTTCTGGTTCGGCCGACAGCCTGCTTTGGTAGCTATGCCAGCGAAAATGGTTAAGGGACTGTATGATGAGGCACTCAGGATTGACATGAAGATAGAGATGCATAGGGTAGAGATTGAGGAGAGATATGCGGGTCTGGTCTACCATCTTCGTTCTGAGAGGGATGCCGCTCGAGAGGCTTTGGCTGAGAGTGAGGCTCTCGCACATCAGCACCTAGACACAGTTAGACGACTCCGTGTTATGCACTCTGAGGCATTGACAGAGCGGGATGCCGACAGGGCAGCTTTGGTGGAGAGCAGGAGAAGGGAGGATTATCATTGTCGGGATGCCATGGATGCTGGAGCTCGACTCGACAGGGCACTGGAGCAGGGAGAGCAGCTCAGGGGGCTAGCACAGAGCCGACTTCAGGATATACATGCTGCAGGACAGACTATCAGTGTAGTTTATCGGCAGGTTTATGACTCTGTTGTATATGTTGCACAGGCTATCAGTGACTGTAGGAGGTTGCCCGCGGAGGACCTACTTCCACATGTGCTTCCCTTCGTCACCGGAGTTGCAGAGAATTTTGCTGGATTGCGTCGCACCTTGGTGGAAGGCCCACCAACAGATCCCGAGGAGCCACCAGAGGAAGATCTCGACGAGCCATTTGAGTCAGATCCAGAGGAGCCAGCTGAGGCAGGGCCCAGATCACCTTAGCAGATATATGCCAGTCCGAGATGATGCAGCTCATTGCCTTTTGTCATTCATTTAGCATCTTGGACAGATTGTAGCTTTTATTATGTATTGGTATTTCTATTTCGAACAGTCGGTCTAGTTTTTTTATTTTAATTTGTAGGAGTACTACTATTGCCCCATGTTGTCGGCGGGCTTTTTATATTGTACTGTTTCGGCATTTATGAAAAGGAAATCAGAAAATCCAAAATTGTGTCTCTTTATTATCTTAAATGCATTTTTGCTTTCTTTTTCAATCTAATTTTGGACCCCTGTTACATTTGAAAGATATATGATATGGAAAAAAAAAGCGAAAGAAAAGAGAGGAAAAAGGAGAAAGAAAAAAGGAAAAAAAAGAGAGGACCCGCTTTGTCTTGATTCGGGATGATGCATGACGACTTTAGGCTCGTAGGCGCGCTTGGCTCATAAATATCGTGTTTCCTAACCTGTTTTGTTTGCAGACAAGACTAGATTACTAGTGATTTGGTGCAGCGCTCTGGCATTACCCCACTCTCACACAACTAACTCAAAGGGACTTGAAATTCCATTTGGTAACATGGCCACTGAAGGAGACAAATCTGATGTTGGTTCCGAAGAAAATGATAGGACGACAGAAGAGGCCCTGACTCTGAAGCAATTCCTGGTAGACATGCATTATGCGATAACCACGGGACGGGCACCTCCTCCCATGCCAAACCTCCTAGATGGGCTTATGCCAACAGCTAGCCAGCGAGCACCAGACGCATCTACGGCGGTCGAGGATCTGACCTATCCCCTGGTTTTGGCACTAGTCATGGTCCAACAAAAGAAGCTGAAGTGCGCCCTCATGCGCCGCCCCCACCACCTCCACCTCAAGGGAAGTATGGACAACATCCACCAGAGAGGCAGTATGGTCCACCCCCACCACAGGGACAGTATGGTCCACCTCCGCCACAGGGGCAGTATGGCCCACCTCTCCCACAGGTTCCAATTTTTCGGGGCCCAGCTAGGCCTGCTATGGCCAGGTCTAACAGCGAACCACATCTCCAGGCTGGGGATCATCATTATGATCAGCACCATGAACCCAATTTCCGACACAGTGACTTATATGATCAGGGGTTCCGTCGCGAGTCTCAAGTTGAGGTTGATCGATCAGGAAAGCTTGATGAGAGCGAGGTTATGAGAAAGGTGAAGGGCCTAGAACAAGCAGTAAGGATCATTCAGGGCTATGGAGATCATACCAACATTTCTTTCAAGGATCTTTGCCCCTACCCCGAGTTGCAATTTCCAAAAGGGTTCATAGTGCCAAAGTTCGATCTATACACCGGGCAAGGAGGTCCAAGAGTTCATATGAAGACCTACTGCAACAAGATGAGAGGGGTCAAGAAAGACAAGTTGTTGATAGCCTACTTTTCCGAAAGCTTGGGGGTGCAGCTACCGAATGGTTCATGAGGCAGGATGTAACTAAGTGGTTGGCATTTGATGACATGGCACGGGCATTCTACGACCAGTACAAGTACCACATTGAGGTTTGGCTAGATCGATCCTCTTTTGATGCGATAAAAAAGAAGCCAAGTGAAAGCTTTAGGGAGTACGCCCTCAGATGGCGCGAGCAGGCCGCTCGAGTGAGCCCCGCAATACCGGACGACGACATGGTCTGTTTGTTCATCGAGGCGCAGGATGAGGCATTCTATGGTGCATTGATCGCTGCCTTTGGGAAACCGTTTAGTGAAGTCGTCAAGATGGGAGAAATTCTTGAGAGGGGAGTCAAAGCTGGTAAGATTGTGAGCCAGACCGCACTGAAAGCAACCACACAGGCTGTGCAAACAGGGGCAGCAGGGTTTGCTAAGAAAAAGAAAGAAGATGTGGCCATGGTAGGGTCGGGTTCGCGAAGGTGGAACGAGGAGCGATACAGTCATCCTAATTCATACCAAGATCCACAAACACCCCATTTGCAACACTATTACCCACCACAAAATGTACAATATTCCATACCTCCACCCCAATACTCTGTACACGCTGCGCAGCCATATGCCCCAACATCTTATCCGCAGCCACACAGCCTACACACCCCATTCACCAAGCTCCACATAATCATTACCAGGCTCCGCCTAACCCTACCTACCGACCAAGAGGTCCTGCAGGCTTTCGTCCAAGGGCGGAATCCAAGAAGGCTCGAGAAGAGAAAAGGAGGGAATTCACACCAATTGGGGAATCTTACACCAGTATCTTTGAGAAATTGCGAGCTTTGAACATGATAAAGCCAATTCAAGGAAACATGAATCCTACTGGGAAAGTGGACCACTCTCGGCATTGTGATTACCACTCGGGCGCACCAGGGCATGATACAGAAGATTGCTATTATCTCAAAAGAGTGGTGCAAGATTTGATTGACAACAACCAAATCGTGATTGAAGATGCAGAAACGCCAACATTAATCGCAATCCTCTGCCAGTCCATGATGTACACATGGTATGTACATGCGAAGGAGGATTTGAAAATGAATCTGCAAGGCCAATAGTGTCAGTCGATGCAATAACAATTGGGGTAGAAAAGATGCATATTACTTCAAAGACAAGTCCTGTTGTGGTGTCCGGAGGAACAAAGCCATCTGTCCAGTTGGATAAGCCCGTGTTAACATTGAAACGAGCTGTTGAGAAAAGGGAAGGGGTTACTGAGAAACCAAAGCTGGTGATCTCAAGGGCCATCAGAAAGGAATGAGAAGCAGATTCTGCTACCAAACCAAAGTTGGTTATAAATAATGCACCTCGGGAAGATGATTTGAACAAAATGCGCGAGCCCATTGTCATAAAGAGGGCATCCCAGTTCCATGTGACAGATAGCAAGGCTGTCCCGTGGAACTATGCCAAGGCAGTGGTAATGTACATGGGAAAGGAGGTTGTAGCAGAAACAACACAAGTGGGCGGTCTAACTCGTTCTGGGCGGTGCTTTACCCCGCAAGAGTTAAGAAAAGCAAAGCAAAGCAAGCTAGGGAAAATCAGGGTCCCGTCAAGGAACCTGTCACTGAAAAAGAGGCAGAAGAGTTTCTAAAGAAGATGAAAGCGCAAGATTACTCTATTGTGGAGCAGCTGAGGAAGACCCCTGCTCAAATCTCTTTGTTGTCCCTGTTGATGCATTCCGAGGCGCACCGTCATGCTCTGTTGAAAATCCTGAATGAAGCTCATGTATCTGATAAAATGACTGTTGGTAACTTGGAGGCTGTTGCTGCTCGTATCTTTGAAGTCAACATGATCACTTTCACTGATGAAGAATTGCCTATGGAAGGCACAGGCCATAACAAAGCTCTGCATCTGACTGTTAAGTGTGACAACTCTTACGTCACGAGAGTGCCGGTTGATGGTGGGTCTGGTCTGAACATCTGGCCATTGTCCACTTTGAAAAGATTGAAAATCAACGTGGATAGAATTCGAACCAATACTATGAGTATCCGTGCTTTTGATGGAGAAAAAAGACAGTCAATTGGTGAGATCGAGCTGACATTGACGATTGGGCCTGTGGACTTTGCTATTGATTTCCAAGTGCTCGATATGGATTCGTCTTACAATCTACTGTTGGGAAGGCCCTGGATTCATATGGCGGGCGCAGTACCGTCAACTTTGCACCAGACTGTGAAGTTTGAGTGGAACCGTGAGATGATCATGGTACATGGAGAGGGAGATTTGTCAATCTATAAAGACCCGTCCATTCCAGTTATCGAGGTCACCAATGATAGCCCAACTCTGATGTACCAAGCCTTTAAAGCAGTCAATGTGGAAGAAGTTCCTGAAGGCAAGCCTTTGCCCCAAGCAAGATTGTCAGAAGCGGCAGTCATGATGGCTACAGAAATGTTGAAGCATGGTTTTCAACCAGGAAAGGGTCTCGGGGGATCACTCCAAGGAATGTCGCACCCAATTAATCCACTTGGCATTCGAGGTACCTGGGGTCTGGGATACAAGCCCACAGCTGCAGACAGAGCAAGAGCTAGGAAGATGAAGAAACAAGAATGGTCCCTTGAGAAGCCTGTCCCTTGCCTCTCTCAGTCTTTCACGAGGTCCAACGAGGGCAAGTCTATTTCCAAGAATGCTGAGGAGACTAAAGAACAGAAGAAGCTCATGTCCGATCTGAGGCACGTCTTTGGCATCAACATGGTGCAAACTGGCGAAGGATCTAGCAATGCAGAAATCCAGGACATTGGCCCTGATGTGAAGCTGAACAACTGGGAATCCATGCCTCTCCCCACTAGGAGGGGCTATTGGTAGCAAGTTTTGTTATCCTTTCTGTATACTTGGTTATTCTAAGGGTTGTAATCCAAGTATATTTATTTTGCTCGTTATGATGTCAAACCCTTTTATCTTTTAAATTTAATGAAAAGCAAGACATGTTCTTGTCTCCTTATTCTATCTCTTTACTTTCCTGATTTTTGTTCCTTATTTCTTTCTGTAGCTATGTTTCTGATGGCCTTAATAACATGACATGCATGCTGAAATCACGCCCTGATCTAAATACACAGTTTAACTTGGTCTCAATGAATCAACCAAAAATTGAGGAAATACATGTTGGTGGTTGGAATGATTATGAAGTAACAGTTGAGGAGGTAGATGATATGGAAGAGACGGGTACCGCAGAACTGTTTGAGAAAGAATATGATGAGGAGGGAGCTGAGAGTGAAATAAATGGGGAATTAGAATAGTTTGAGAACAAGCCTAAGCCCAATCTATATGACACGGAAAATATAAATTTGGGAAGCCCTGATGATGTTAGGGAAACTAAGATCAGCATGCACGCTGTACCGAAAGTGAAAAATGACATAGTTCAAGTCTTGCTTGACTATAGAGACGTGTTTGCTTGGTCATATGATGACATGCCCGGTTTGAGCACAGATTTGGTGGTTCACTAGTTGCCGATTAATCCTGGTTTCCCTCCGGTCAAGCAGCTTCGGAGGAAATTCAAGACAGATATGAGCAAGAAAATCCATGAGGAAATCATGAAGAAGCTATCTACGAAGGTGATACAATCTCTTCAGTATTCCACTTGGTTGGCCAATGTTGTGCCGGTGCTGAAGAAATATGGGAAGACAAGAATTTGTGTTGACTATCGAGATTTGAACAAGGCCAGTCCCAAGGATAATTTTCCTTTGCCTAATATTCACATTCTCATAGACAATTGTGCTAAACACGAGATCCAATCTTTTGTGGATTGCTATGCCGGATATCACCAGATCCTGATGGATGAGGATGACGCAGAGAAGACAACATTCACCACGCCCTAGGGAACCTTTTGTTACAGGGTCATGCCGTTCGGCTTGAAGAACGTCGGGGCAACGTACATGAGAGCCATGACAACCGTCTTCCATGATATGATACACAAAGAAATTGAGGTATATGTGGATGATGTGATTATCAAATCAAGAACGGTAGAGGATCATGTTAAAGACCTCAAGAAATTCTTTGAAAGACTCAGAAGGTACAATTTGAAGTTGAACCTGGCCAAATGTGTGTTCGGTGTTCCAGCTGGAAAGTTGTTGGGTTTCATTGTCAGCAGGCGGGGCATTGAATTGGATCCTTCAAAGATCAAGGCTATACAAGAGTTGCCTCCGCCAAAGAACAAGAAAGAAGTCATGAGTTTCCTTGGAAGATTGAACTACATCAGTAGGTTCATCGCTCAACTCACCACCACGTGTGAGCCAATCTTCAAGCTGCTAAAGAAAGATGTTGCAGTTAAATGGACTGAGGAATGTCAAGCGGCCTTTGACCAAATTAAGCAATACTTGTCAAATCCACCAGTGTTGGTCCCGCCGGAGCCAGGACGACCTTTGTTCCTCTATTTGTCGGTGATGGACAATTCATTTGGTTGTGTACTGGGGCAACATGATGCCACAGGCAAGAAAGAGCAGGCGATCTACTACATGAGCAAGAAGTTCACGGATTACGAGGTCAAGTACACTTTGCTGGAAAGAACGTGTTGTGCCCTCACATGGGTAGCACAGAAGCTGAGGCATTATTTGTTGTCATACAGTACTTACCTCATATCCCGGATGGATCCACTAAAGTACATTTTTCAGAAGCCTATGCCAACAGGAAGCCTTACCAAGTGGCAAATGTTACTCACAGAGTTCGACATAGTTTATGTCACCAGAACTGCAATGAAATCCCAGGCTTTGGCTGATCATTTGGCCGAAAATCCAGTGGATGATGAGTATGAACCTCTCAAGACATACTTTCCTGATGAAGAGGTAGACACAATTGAGGAGTTGCCTTCTGAAGATGATCATTATTGGAAGCTCTATTTTGATGGGGCATCTAACTCCAAAGGCGATGGTATCGGGGCTGTTCTCATATCCCTGATGGGTCATTATTACACGGCGGCTGCGCAACTTCGTTTCTGGTGTACCAATAACACGGCAGAATATGAAGCTTGCATCATGGGTCAACGCATGGCGATAGACATGGACATCAAAGAACTACTAGTGCTTGGAGATTCTGACCTACTAGTACATCAAATCAAGGGTGAATGGGAAACTCGAGACGTGAAACTCATCATGTATAAACAATATTTGGAAGATCTTTGCCAAAGATTTGATTCGATTGAATTTAGGCACATCCCAAGAATGCACAATGAGTTGGCTGACGCTTTGGCTACATTAGCATCAGTGCTTAGTCATCCTGACCAAACTCACATTGATCCTCTCGAGATTCAAGTTAAGGATCAACATGCTTACTGCAACATGGTTGAAGAAGAACTTGATGGCGAGCCATGGTACCTGGACATCAAAAACTACATCAAGAATGGAGAGTATCCAGCGCTGGCAGAGAGCAATCAGAAAAGAACCCTCCGTCGTCTTACAAATGGTTTCTTTCTAAGTGGAGGGGTGTTGTACAAGAGAACCCCAGATCTGGGACTGTTGAGATGTGTGGACGCACAAGAAGCTTCAAGAATTCTCAACGAGGTGCATTCCAGAATCTGTGGGCCGCACATGAATGGCTATGTGCTAGCCAAGAAGATCTTAAGAGCGGGTTATTTCTGGCTCACCATGGAGCGAGATTGCATAGGGTTTGTGCGGAAATGCCACCAATGTCAAGTGCACGGCGATCTGATACATTTACCTCCCTTAGAGCTCCACACAATGTCCGCTCCTTGGCCTTTCGCAGCATGGGGAATGGATGTCATTGGCCCGATAGAACCAAAGGCATCGAATGGGCATAGATTCATTTTGGTCGCCATTGACTATTTTACTAAGTGGGTGGAAGCAGCGACATTCAAGTCGGTAACCAAGAAAGCTGTTGTCGACTTTGTTCATTCGAACATCATTTGCCGATTCGGTATCCCCAATACCATCATCACCGACAATGGGGCTAATCTGAACAGTCATTTGATGAGAGAGGTATGTGAAAGGTTCAAAATTGTGCATAGAAACTCCACACCATACCGGCCAAAAGCAAATGGCGCGGTCGAAGCTGCAAACAAAAACATCAAGAAGATCCTTCGAAAAATGGTGGAAGGATCTCGAGATTGGCATGAGAAGTTGCCATTTGCTCTTCTAGGTTATCGCACAACTGTGCGCACCTCAATAGGCACGACCCCATATGAACTGGTGTATGGGACTGAAGCGGTCATTCTAGCAGAAGTCGAAATACCATCCTTAAAAATCATTGTTGGAGCTGAGATCGAGGACACTGAATGGGTCAAATCCCGCTTGGAACAATTGTCTTTAATTGACGAGAAAAGGCTGAATGCAGTATGTTATGGTCAACTATATCAGAAGAGAATGGCCAAAGCATACAACAAGAAAGTGTGCCAACACAAGTTCAGTGAAGGCCAGGTAGTCTTGAAGCGCATCTTTCCACATCAGGAAGAAGTGAAGGGCAAGTTTTCTCCAAATTGGCAAGGACCGTATGTGGTGAAGAAGGTGTTGTCCAATGGTGCTCTATTCTTGATAGACATCGAAGGCACGATGGCTGAAATGATTGTTAATGCTGATGCAGTGAAGAGGTACTACATTTGATGTTCTTGGATTGGGATAGTGAAAGTCTTTGTTTCCCTTATCCAGATGATGTATCCCTTTTGTTAGCCTTTGGCTTTGTATTGCTTTTGTGAAACCTTATTGGGAATCCTGTAATTGTAATGAAATGAAATGAATGAAAGAAGGATTCAAAACAACAAATTTTGGCATTAATTTGTCAGAGCTACGTCTGACCTGATTCCTCTCAAAAGGATACGTAGGCAACCATTCTGGTGCGGTCAAAATAGGGGAGAGTTCCATTTTTCCCTATCTCATATTGACGCAAAGCTTGCCTCAAAGTTTGCGGCCAAATTCAAAGAAAATCCAAATCCACAGTTTCTGCTAAACTGGGGCAGAAGTTTGTTTTTATTTTATTTCGTCAATAAAATAAAAACAAACTTCTATTATTCTTACCATCTTTTCACATGTTCATGAGACGTTCGGCATTTCAGTCTCGAAATCAGGAAGAGGATCAAAGCGCCCAAGACATTATCATCAGCAAAAAGAAAAAAAAAAAGAAGAAAAGAAAATGAAGTCTTGCCGGTGAAAACCTGAAAAGGCGCCGCATGACAAACAGTGAGATAAAAGAACAAAGAGAGAGGTTAGTTGGTGAAAACCCCAAAAGGGGCACCACTAACCGAATGAGGGTCTTCATAAATGTCATCGAGATGGATTTGGAAAGTGGTCATGACCGAATGTTCCAACTGGGGAAAGGTCGAGGAAGAACTGTTGTGAATGATCAGGGTTTGAGGACAAGAAGCATGTCATGTTTATTAGGGTCATCACTTCCACCTCCAGATAAGTTTCTTTTTACATCTCCAAAAGGACATCATTCCGTTCGGATTTCCTTTTGTCCAGAATCCTTCCCATTTTTCACTTTTCAATCAAAATAACATCAAAACGAGCAAAAGAAAGTTTTGCAAAAAATTGTTTACCTGTTTTGCAGTTGTAGCAGAGCATGATCAGGACCCCCTGGATAATGGAAGCCAAATCAACTCTCGATCGCAAGATTGACGCATTGAGAATTTGCACCATGAAAGAGATCATCAGACGATAGGCAGATTTCAAGATCATCAAATCTCGCCTGAGCACCAATTTTAAGAGTGACAATGTCAGTTTTCAAGTCAGAAGCAGCATTCATAAGGGAGCAGTTTATTTAAGAAGTCGAGGCACCCACCTAGAGAATGAGGGAGTAAGTCTTAGAAGTCGAGACACCCACCTGGAGAATGAGGGAGTAGTCTTAAAAAGTCGAGGCACCCACCTGAAGAATGAGGGAGTAGTTTATTTAAGAAGTCGAGGCACCCACCTGGAGAATGAGGGAGTAGTTATAGAGAAGTCGAGGCACCCACCTGAAGAATGAGGGAGTAGTTTATTTGAGAAGTCGAGGCACCCACCTTAAGAATGAGGGAGTAGTTTATTTAAGATGTCGAGGCACCCACCTGAAGAATGAGGGAGTAGTTGTAAAGAAGTCGAGGCACCCACCTGAAGAATGAGGGAGTAGTCTTAAAAAGTCGAGGCACCCACCTGAAGAATGAGGGAGTAGTTTATTTAAGAAGTCGAGGCACCCACCTGGAGAATGAGGGAGTAGTTGTAGAGAAGTCGAGGCACCCACCTGAAGAATGAGGGAGTAGTTTATTTGAGAAGTCGAGGCACCCACCTGAAGAATGAGGGAGTAGTTTATTTAAGATGTCGAGGCACCCACCTGAAGAATGAGGGAGTAGTTGTAAAGAAGTTGAGGCACCCACCTGGAGAATGAGGAAGTAACTTTTAAGAAGTCGAGGCACCCACCTGGAGAACGAGGGAGTAATTTAAAGAAGTCAAGGCACCCACCTGGAGAATGAGCGAGTAAGTCTTAAAAGTCGAGGCGCCCATCTGGAGAACGAGAAAGTAATTTAAAGAAGTCGAGGCACCCATCTGAAGAACGAGGGAATACATTTGAAGAAGTCAAGGCGCCCACCTGGAGAACGAGGGAATACAACTTTCAAGTCAAGGCGCCCACCTGAAGAACGAGGGAATCAATTTAAGTGAAAGAAGGAAGGCCCACCTGAATCATGATCGGTGGTTTTACTTTTTTTCAAAAGCAAGACCCACCTAAGCCAGGAGCGGTGGTTTATTTTTAAAAAAATGAGGGGAGCAAGAACCAAGAGGCTCAACTCGGAAAGCATGAAGACTTAGTACAGAAATTGTAATTTTACATTTTCAGTGTTGTATTTTCATTTTCTTGTAAAGCAAGTGACCATGACCACCACCAGTAACAACCAACAAGTGACTAGCAGCAACAACTCTAGTATGTCTTGTGTCAGTCCTAGTGTGGGTAGAAGCATCTAGAATCAGTCGTAGTGAGTCTAGGTGTTTAGTATCAGTCTAGTTTAGTTCTGAAAGTGTCTAGAGTTAGTCTGTGTATGTCTAGAAAGTGCTTAGTTTTAGTCTAGAAGAGTCCGGTATCTGTCTAGATGCGGTAGTCCCAGCTACCGCACATAAGGAACTACACTGACCTGATTCCTTAGTCCAGGGGATATGTAGGTAACCTTGTTCTTGATTAGAACCGAAATTCAAGGTACGGTCACCATCTTGAAAACATGCTCTCGGCTAGAACCGAAAAGCCAAAATTAGTTGTTGATTAATTCTTTGTCCGAAAACTCTTCATGTTCCCGAACAAAGAGGGCTGCTGTAATCACCTAATTTTGGCACCAAAATTCATAAAAATTGCTCAGAATAGTCGTATTAGATTCTCAGGACGTGTCGTCAAATTTTTCTGGACTTCTAGTGTTTATTCTTAACTAAATTTGTCTTAATTGGAATATGAAATATGAAAATTGCCAAAAACTATTTGTTCTGTATTTAATTTTTGATTCTATAGTTTAATTGTGATAGTGTTGTAAAATATGTGGTTTAATTTCAGTTAGTTGGTGTGTATAAATCATTTTTATGGCCATGTGTAAAACAATTGACAGCCCAACACATCAGCCCACGAGCCCAATTCCCCTTTGACCCGCCCAAATCTCGTTGAATCTCATCCGTTGATCTCATTGATCCAACGGTTTAGATTCACCCATCCCTTTCACATATAAATACCCTAAATCCCCTCATTTGCCCATTGCACACACATAAGGTCTTTTGACCTAAGGAAACTCTTTCAAAATACACGCAGCCCACCGGAAATCGTAACCGCCGGCGGCGCCGCCGGAAAGTCATAAAAATACATCTCCCGAACCGCTTTGAGCCCCTCTGTCCCGATCTGGTCTCGTTTTCCAGAAATTTTCAAGGAATCATCGTAAATCGGGTTTGAAAGTCACGACATAAGCTTCTCCGGTGACCCTTCGTCTTCTCCGTTTGAACACTCACACCTGTAAGAACTCGTTTGTGGTCCCTGTTTCTCTGTTTGTTCTCGACTTCTCCATCTCGTTGCTCCCCTTTTCTAACTGAGACGACCCCGAGTGGGATCGTTTCAGTTAGAAGAAGAGAGTGACGGATTTTTTTTTATGAGCCTGTGACTGTTTGGTTAAGTTTAAAACAACGGGGAAGGTGATTTGTGTTTGGTTTGTCTTGATTCGCGAGGGACGAGTGAGGCCGTGTTTTGGATCTTTTGGCTTTGGTTGGTTGTGATTTGTCACAATGGTGCTGGGAAAGCACTAGGCGATGTGTCGAGGCAACGATGGGGTTGATTGTGTGGGTGCTAAAACTGCGATGGCGAGGGTTAGTGATGGAATAGCAACGTGAGCTCGTCTTGCGATGGCGACGTTTGTTTGAAACATTGCAACAATGATGATAAATCGTGGGAGGTGTCGATTCTGTTTGCCATGGTGGCTTGGCTGCTCATTTCTTAGCCGAGGGGTGTTGAGGAAACAGAAGCGATGGCGATGGTGAGGCAGTCAGCTTCGTGTTGATGCTGAAAAGGCTGATCCGAGGCAGTTTTGTTAAGTGATGTTGATTCGACGATGACAGTGGCGCGTCTTGAAGCTGATTTGCAGTGGCGATGGTGGAATTAGCAACTGGTTAGACAAAATTAGCCTCTTTTCCTTACTTTAGATCATGATTACTAGTGAAATCAGTGTGTGTTAGGATTTTAGTATTTGTAAAACATGTTCGATTGCTAGTTTGGTTTTTATGAGAAAGAAATTGACATGTGGTCTGATTACTTATGGTTTAGATGTTGACCAGTAGATTAGAGGGATTTCAATTAATAGTTGTTAATATATTGGCTTGAAGTTTACCCTTTTCAATTAATCGAACTGGTGTTGGTAGTTCATTCATATAAATCAAAGTATCATTTGCTTAGCTCTGTTAAAAGGCTTTGAATTGCAAAAGTTGAGCTTGAAATATCTATGCTTTGTTAGTTGTTTGGTTCAGTCTGTCATTCATGATCATCTGGCGTTTGTTTTGCTTCACCTGCTTTTGAAACATGTCTTGGATCAGTATCACAGTGAGGGAACTTATCACTTGGTAGTTTTTGAGCATGAATCGTCATTGGCTCCTGTTCCGTTCATTAAAATGTCGTGTAAATGGTATTGTTTGAACATATTGGTATCTGATCATGGGAGTTGGTATTTGTTTTATGTTTGATTAGTTTGTGGACATGACATGTGAGTAAGACTTTCTGTTAGTTAAGGTCCTGTTGACACCCAATTTTGTCCCGAAATTTTTAATTATTTAAAATAAGCTTTATTTTAAAAATTAAAGGCGAATTAGTTAATTTTGAAGAAAATGATGCCAAAATCGCATAACATAGCCCCAAATCAGCCTATCCGTGTAAATTCCCACTCTAATTAAAAAAACCTACACATACACACCCGGATATCATTTTTTTTTTCCCAATTCCCTTCGACCCAAACCCGCGAAATCCCTAAGCCCGACCCAGATCCCCCATTCTCTTCTTCTCCGTACAAAGAGCGAATAGGGAAGCTCCAACACGGTCCTTTTGGTACAAACCTTATCCATTCATAGCCGTTAGAGGGCCATTTTGATATTTTTCTTACAATCCTAGAACCCGAACTGATTTCAGATAGATAAGAAAGGATTCGGGGTGAGCAGCGGCAGGAAGGGAATTTTCAGTAGCCATTAATGGGGTGAGGATTCAGCGACAGTAGCAGAGAGTTCATAGAGGGAGCAGCTGAAAAAGAATGGAGGGAAAAACGGCATACATTAAACACACAAGAGTTCCTTTTATTTTCAGCTTTTAAAATTTGTAGGAGGATTCTGGTTTCCTTTCAATTATTTGTTTATCGCTTTCATTTTCAAGTCGCTTTATCGTCGTTCAAGTCGTCGACCTTGTCCGAGTCGTTTCCCTTGTTCGAGTCTCTTCTTTTGGATCCGTCGCCTCAGTTCCTGCTCCGGACGAGGTAATAACCTCGCCTTAATTTATCTATGATATGTTTGTGCTTGTGAACAGTTAGTTAAACTTCTTGTTTCAGTTAGAGTAATGTATGATATCTGGTTCGTATTTCCTGTTTTGCTTGCTTGATGTTAAGTCGTTTGGAGGTAACCTTGGCATATGACAAATCTGAATCATGTTTATTTGTGTGCTCGCCATTGATTAAGCTAAAAAGGGATGATAGAATCAAGCCTCGTTCTCTTGTTGGCTTGTTGTTTAAATTCATGTTTCTAGTAGTTACTACATGACAATTTAGCTTTAACTTTTCATGGTTAAAACTGTGAGTTTCGAACTAAAAGGTTTCAGTCTTTATTAGAATTAAAAGCTTTAGTCTTTATGCATTGTATGATGCTCATTAAAGAGATTAATGAGTAGTATTAACCTGTTATTGATTTTGATAGTTAGAAAGGATAGTTTGATAAACCTGTAAAGTCTAGCTGCTCCTGAAGTATATCAGTTTGGTGTTGGGGTCCTGTTGTAGTTGTTTTTTTTTTTTTTTTTTGGTAAAAGGAGAGACCGCAGGTCCCATGAATTTTCTGGTTGTTCTCTGGTCTGTCCAGAGGAGATGCAAGTTGTCTGCAGGTTCATAGATAGGCAGTTCTGGATCTGTGAGTTCAGGGAGAGGGCTCATGAGGGGCTTTCCAGATCTGGAATGCTATTCAAAGCTTGTAGGGTCTGTTATAGGGATTCTAGCTGGTTCTGAGGTGATGCAGGTAGTCTTAGGGTGGCCTTCTGTTTGCAGCTGTGAGTGCAGGTGTTTGCAGATGTGTTTGGAGGCAATGTTCTGGTGGTTTTTGTGAGTTTAAAGAGAGGATCAGTGAGAGCTTTGCTGGTGTTCTGGTTGTCTAGTACGGGTTCTAGGGTCTGAGTTGGTGTTCAGTTTTGCTAAGGAGCAGGGTTCTAGTTTCCCTAGTTTCTGCAATTAAAAGGAGTAGTAAGGGTTGTTTTGAGGCTGTAAAAGGGTGTATAAGTTGAAGTTTATTGGTGCCTTGCTCGTGTCTAGATCTCTGCTTGAGGGAGTTTTGATGGGAAGCTGGTTAGTTATTGGTTTTGAAGGATGTCCAGTAGCAGCTGTTCCTAGAGGTGTCTGGTATGTCCTTTGGGATTGAAAATTGGATCTCTGCAATGTGTTTTAAAGGTGATGTCCCTGTATGGTAAAATTGTCAATCTAAGAAGAAAATAAAATTGTTATGCTTTGGCTATAGTCTTTCAGATTGTTTAAGAGGGAATTTGGATATCTAAAAGTTCCAATCTTAATTGTTTAATAGATGTCATCTTTAGAGTTGATCCGTTTGGTTAAGCCTGTTAGTAGTATTTAATAAATTCCTTAAAGTTTAGACTCAAAGTTGTAACCTTCAAACAGATTTATTGAAAAAGTTCTGAGATAAGATATAATCATTTAAGACTTGATAAATGTCAGCTTAAGAGTTGAATTTTGAGTGTATTTCCTGGCAAGATTTCCATTATTTTGTTGTCAAAAGTTGGACTTTAATATGGATTTATGATTTTTTTTTTTTAAAAAGGGGATTGAGTTCTTTTGTCAAGCATGTTAAAAAATTGAATTCTTTTTCTTGCTTAGTTGTGTGCTTACTGTTAGTTAATAGCAGTAAAGGGTTGAACAAAATATTATTTTTTTTGCTCGATTAAATGGTCCAGTTAAAACTTGATTAAAAGATCAAGTACTATCTTCAGCTGTGTACAATCGAAATTTGTCATCTTGGTATAAATCATTCAACTATTGTTAGAAGTTAATCATAAGAGTTTAAGTATTTTTTTCTTTCTTTCTTTCTTTGTTTTCTTCTGGAATTGACTTTCTTCGGAATGCACAAGATGTTCTGTATATACTACTATAGGTAGTTCTCATCTCGTGTATTTTTTTTGTGTTTTCATGAAGTTTCATTATAAATAGAGCTTATTTTTGTAATAGAAGAAGACATGAATGCATATTCTTTTAACTTGAGAAATAGTCCTTGGATTGTTGAAATTTCTTAGAAACAATACATTTTTATCTTCTAGCAACAAGTACGTACTACAGTCATTGCTTGGGTTTTGATTCAGTTCTTGTTATGTGTGTTTAAATGTCAGATGAGTTATTTACATAAGCGCATATACTAATTTATTTATCTTTCTTTTGCTGCCTCCTGTGGGAAATGAGTTTCAATTGGAACTCAGTTATTCAGGTCCTATCCATTCGTTTATCTGCTTGCCATCTTGCTCAAGCAGCTGCTCCTTGCTAATGTTCAGCGTTAAGAGACATGTTTCTTCCATTGCCATTTCTGTCGCGCCTTCAACTCCTAGCCATTTTTCGGGTTTTATCTTTTAACTTTGTTTCTTTTTTTAGGATATTATGTAAATAATTTGTAGAATGGTTATTTTATGAATAAATATTCGATTGTTTGAGTTATTGTTTTACTTTTATGATCATTACCTTTAATTTTGAAGTTGCTATTTTATTTATCGCAAATTGGGGCCATTTAGCAAAATGCGTGCAAATTAAATATTTTTCACAAACAAGTTGTATTTTAATTAATTATTTTTAGATAAATTTCAGAAAATGGCACTTGCAAATATTTTGGAAACCTGTCGGATTAACCGTTATTAACGGAATTTCGAAAGTGCCTTAAAAACCTTCTTTCGAAATTAGCAAAACCTCTTACCTTTAGAATCTCTGAAAGAAAGACCGTCTTTTTTTTATAAAAACGGAGTTTTGCACGCATTTGTTTATTTGGTTCCCCGTTTTTCCTTAAATTGGGTGGCGACTCCAAAAACTCCAAAAGAGTTAGTCCATCCTGTCGATATTCCTGAATTTAATCCT
The DNA here is from genome assembly GCA_029990575.1 of Petunia axillaris subsp. axillaris. Classification (NCBI taxonomy): domain Eukaryota; kingdom Viridiplantae; phylum Streptophyta; class Magnoliopsida; order Solanales; family Solanaceae; genus Petunia; species Petunia axillaris. Next base: position 20,242,521 of record JARKNS010000010.1, on the reverse strand, counting down.
TCGGGGTTAATATTTTTGGGGGTTCAACAGCATGGCGACTCCGCTGGGGACCAATAAAGGTTTTGACCATAAAGGTTTCCAATTATTTGCAACTAGCATGCTTAATTTATTTTGCCTTACTATATCTGTTTGTTTCTGTGCCACGGAAAGCATGTCACTACACCCTTGTTTGTGCACATATATAAACTGGCATTCCGTTCATATTTCCCCACTCCTGGGAACCTCTTGCATTCTCACTCAAATATCCGCGAGGTGTGTGCATACGCACCCGCACTTTCTTCCACTAAAGAACCCTTTGACGAGTTGGTGTACCGGCGGATTGTCGTGGGAGTTATTCGACCACGAAGCCGCCTGCCACTCACCTGTTAGCCTTAACCGTTAACCCACTCTTAGACGGATCTTTTAGGAGCATGCATGCATTTACACCTTAGTCTGGACCCGGTCCTTGGTACCGCCTCCATTGTTAGGAAACCGCCCTTGTGTCAACTGGTTTTTGAAACCTAACGACAATGCATATTATGTGCTGTGTGATGACGAATCCTCAGTCCTAACCATGTTTTGAGCAAAATCAGATTTGGAATTTTGTCTCCAATGTTGTCTTTAGGTCAAAATGGAAGAATTTAGCAGAATTGAGATCACAGACAGAATTGCAGTCGGGGGAAAGTTAGGCAGATTTGGTTGGTTCGTATTTTGGAGATAGTCTGGTGCGGTGAGATCTAAGAGGCGAAGCCCCTGGTGTCTTTAAAAGGATCAGTGGGGTCCCTCTCTTGAATGGCTTTGCGTGTGTGCAGGCCTATGTTGATTATCCAGCTGCAACTGTATAAAATTGAAGTATGCTTGTCGCATACTAGGAGAGCGAAGCCCCTGTGTCTTTGAATGACCAGTGGGGTCCCTCCTTGAAGACCAGTGCGGTCTTGGCTACCTAGGAAACTGAGAGACTTAATCAAAGCCGAGGACCAGTGAGGAGCCCTATGAACAAGGTCTGTGAGCCTTGCAAAACCTAGGAAGCTGAGAGGCTTGTCCAAAGCCGAGGACCAGTGAGGTTTTTCTTGTAAAAGGCCAATTGGCGCCTTTCATGATTTGCAGTCTGGTATTGTGAAGGCGGTTGGAAATCTCACCCCTGGATGTTGTAAATAATTGGGAGTTGTGTTTGGAAGAGTGTGGATATTTACAAAGGTGTATGGGGATTGTTTCAGGTTTTAGGCATTTGAGTTTAGAATTTTGTGCAAATGTTGTGAAGAGCATGAGCTGTGTTGGAATTTCGAGTTGATACCAACTTTTGGAAGGTAGTTGGGATAGCAAAATTGCAGTGTCAAGGCGGAGAGATGATTGTTATCAACTATTGTTATTATTGCTTACTCTAAATCTGAATTGCTCAAAACTGGCATGAACTATTTTTCGTTACCACTTGTTTGCGCGATTAGGCTTACCTCTAGCACAAAGAGGCACCTTACAGGGTAGGATGCGCCCGCATTTTTATTTACGCTCAACTAGTTGTGATTGCCACATGTCAAACTTGCTTAAAATGCAAAGCGCTACGTGACGCGCGCTACGTGATTGTATGCAATGTTGTTAATGACACGCAAACTAACATAGTTTACCTTTTGAATTTTTCTTTTGTTTGATTATTCCCCGAAAAGAGAGAGAGAGTTTGATTCGTGTTGACTCCCGAGTTGGTTAAGTGTCTAATCTAAAGTGAAGTAAGCAATGACTGATAATCAGACTGGTATCCCTGCATCTTCTAATGAGCAAGCAGTTGTTGTTCCTGATGAACAAATTGCTAGAATGGCTAAGCAGATTGAGTGTATGCAAGCTGAACTAGACAGAATGAAAGGGTCGAGCCACCAAAGCGCGCCAGCCGTGCTGTCAACTCTGAACCCCAATGTTGAAACTGCCAATCCGAACACGCCTTTAAATTCCAGTGTCATTGCACCAGTTAACAACATCCCAAATGCATTCATTAACCACAATAACTTGCCTCACTATCAATATTTACCTGCCAAAGATACATCCAAAGCACCCATTGAAGTGCCCATAACAGTAGAAAAGCAGGGAAAGACAGTTGAGCAAGAGGAGATAATCCAAACGATGAAAATCATGCAGCAATCTATCAAGGATTTGCAAGTGTCTAGAGGACGTCAAAGCATCTCCTACCGCAATCTTTATCTATACCCTGACGTTACTCTTCCTCCCGGGTTTAAGGTGCCAAAATTTGATATGTATGATGGTCATAGTGACCCATTTGTTCATTTGACCAAATATCTCAACCGAATGAGGGTTGCGGGAGGTAAAGAGGAACTTCTGATGGCCTTCTTCAGTCATAGTCTGGAAGGTATTGCTGCTGAATGGTTTGCAAGGCAGGATATAAGCAAGTGGCGTGAGTTTGATGACATAGCCAGTGATTTTACAAAGCAGTTTGAGTACAATGTCGAGATGGCTCCTGACCTTATAACCTTGTCCAATCTGAAGAAGAAACCAACAGAAACCTTTAGGGAATACGCACTGAGATGGCGTGAACAGGCTGCAAGGGTGCGACCACCAATGACTGAGGAAGACATGGTAAAGTACTTCATCCGAGCTCAAGATGATTCTTATTACATGCACTTGCTCCCTATGATGGGTAAACCTTATTCTGAACTTCTTGTGATGGGAGAGATGGTTGAAGAAGGGGTTAAGACAGGGCGAATTGTAAGTTTTGCCGCAATGAAGGCAACTACGCAAGCCATCCAGACTGGTATGGGCAATTTTGAGAAGAGAAAGAGGGAAGATGAATTTGGAATTGATATGGCTGATATCAACCAAAGGCCAAACAAGAAGCCAACCTTCAGAAACTCATCAAATCAATCTATTTACAGAAGCACACTATATCCAACTTATCCAAGTCAGCATCAAAATCCACCCGCTCCATGTCCAGTCTATAATGCCCAACCCAGTTACCATCAATTTGCAGCAACCGCTTATCACCCTTACTCAAAACCGCAAGCATACAATTACCCTCAACAACATCAGCCACCTGTGGCTCGCCAGTCTAAACCATCAGGATCGCATCCCAAATATGAGAAGAAGCAGCGTCGAAAATTCACAGCTTTAGGTGAACCACAAGCTCAATTGTATGAAAGATTAAAAGATGTGGGAATGCTAGAACCACTATCAGGAAATGGTACATTTGACCCTCCCCCACAATGGGTTGATGGAACCAAATATTGTGCTTACCATGCAGAATTTTTCAAGCACGACACTAACGAATGTGTTGCTCTTAAACACAAGATCCAAGATTTAATCGAAGATGGATCTATCCAGATGGGAGAATACCAAAATTTATCAATCCAAGTACAATCAAGATAGCTCACAAGCGGCGCAAGCAAGTGTTTTTTTTTCTCATTTCATGTAATTTTAATTGTAATGCGAACTACGCGTAACCTGATTCCCAGGGCTGGGATACGTAAGCAACTCAGATAGAGCTCGGTTACACTAGCGTAGGATTTCCCTATTTCCTCTTTTATGTAATTTTGAACTACTTCTGACCTGATTCCTGGAATGGCAACAGGATAAGTAGGCAATCCCCGTCGGATTCGGTCAAAATATTGTAACACTTTAGGCTTGTTTATCTTTTATGATGTAATGCCGAACTATGCATCTAGGCAGATGTGTGGATTTTCCAATTCGGATACGGCTTCGTACTTAGATTGCCATATCTTCCCAAAAATCTTATGTAAGCAGAACTACGCACGGTCTGATTCCCGTGGAGGGATACGTAGGCGCTCTTAACGGGCTCGACTCTATAATATTAAAATTTTCAGTCTCCTTAAGGCAAGCAACTGGGGCAATTTTGCAAAGATAATTTGAAGATATGGAAGATAGAAACTGGGGCAATTTTGCAAGACAATTTGAAGATTTGAAAGATATCAACTGGGGCAAATTTTGCAAAATGAGTTGAAGATTTGGAAGTTCATAACTGGGGCAGATCTTTGCAAGAATTGGTTTGCTTATCAAAGGATGGAACAACAAAGTTCTGAAAGTATTCAAGATTAGCACAAGTTGCAATACAAAGGATGTTCAGTTTGTTTCGAGATATGTCATGAGTTTGAGTTAAAGCAGGAATTTTACATGCATTATAAACTTTTCACTTGCATATCAATGATTGCTTGCTTACTATTCTATCAAATTATTTTATTTTGCCTCTATATTAAGATGAGTTATACTATTGAGTTCATAAACCAAGTTTCCGAGGATGGTTTTCAAAGCCCGAGTTTCACGAAGAAGAGGGAGCGATGGCAGCGAATTCAAGATGAATCAGCACAAATCAAACACCCATCCCCAAAACTAACAAATTTTTCTTTGAGAGCAGGAACCGGAAAGCTTGCAATGGGAGGTTCATTCGCACTATGGATGAACAATTTATTGAACGCGCATTCAAAGAATTGAACATCAGATTCAATATGAACTGAAGAGATCATTCAAAACTTTACACCACTATCCATGCAAGCAACACCAATCAAGTTGATAATGCAAATGATTTGGCTGGCTTGACATCTAAGCATTACATTGGATTATTGCCGAAAAGGCGGCGCTTTTCTTTTCTTGAATCTTGACATTGCGATAGAATTTATCTCGCGATACTGATAGACAAGTCGGCTGGAACACCATTTTCGGAGTGTTTCGCGATGTCGGTTGTCTTGCAATATTGGCATTTATTAATAGTTTAAGACAAGCCGGTTGGAGCACCGCTTTCGGAGTGTTTCGCGATGTCGGTTGTCTTGCAATATTGGCATTTATTAATAGTTTAAGACAAGTCGGCTGGAACACCATTTTCGGAGTGTTTCGCGATGTCGGCTGTCTTGCAATATTAGCATTTATTAATAGTTTAAGACAAGCCGGTTGGAGCACCGCTTTCGGAGTGTTTCGCGATGTCGGTTGTCTTGCAATATTGGCATTTATTAATAGTTTAAGACAAGTCGGCTGGAACACCATTTTCGGAGTGTTTCGCGATGTCGGTTGTCTTGCAATATTAGCATTTATTAATAGTTTAAGACAAGTCGGCTGGAACACCACTTTCGGAGTGTTTCGCGATGTCGGTTGTCTTGCAAATATTGGCATTTATTAATAGTTTAAGACAAGTCGGCTGGAACACCGCTTTCGGAGTGTTCCGCGATGTCGGTTGTCTTGCAATATTGGCATTTTATATTTAAAATTTATTGATAGTTTAAGACAAGTCGGTTGGAACACCACTTTCGGAGTGTTTCGCAATGTCGGTTGTTTTACAATATTGACATATTGTACTTGAAATGCATGATTCGGCTTGAGACATCATGTCTCATTAGTTAGCTTATCTTATGAAAGCCTTGCATTTTACAATTCATTTTCGCTTTACTTATTGTCTTACTTTACTGTTTCAGAATAATGATCAGCCGAGAGGTTCTCCGGGCGGAGCATCTCGTCAGTTGGTCGAAGGAAGAACTTGTTGATGGCATCACAACCAGCATTTACAATTTATATTATCATTTTTATTTACTTCCTTATTCCAAGATTATTAAAGTTTGTTAGCAGTTGCTCGCTTACCGTTTGTTAAGTCTTTACAGAATTTTGGCGATGCCGCAGCAGCATTTGGAGCATAACGTGGAGCTTTTCTTAGCAGTGAACTGGGGCAATCGTTGATATGAGCTAGACTCGTCAACGAGGATCTGAAGAATCGCACTCGAACAAGCAAATTCTCCCTAATCTTTCATTTCAGATTAGGTGTCAGTTTGAATTCTTTCCTATTCGTGCGTCCTTTTCTGTCAATCGTGCGAGTCTTCGTTTCTAAGTATCATCGAACTACATATGGCCTGATTCTCTTTCAGCCCGAGATATGTAGGCAACTCAGAAACCGGAGTTCGGCCATGCCTATAAGCCTCGGCTTTTGGTCCATGGAATCAAAAGTCTTTGGCTTTATCGTGACAAAATTGGCTTTATGTCAACTTCTTTACCCTGAAAACTCTTTCATCCTTTTTCGGGTAAAGAGGGGCAGCTGTTGACACCCAATTTTGTCCCGAAATTTTTAATTATTTAAAATAAGCTTTATTTTAAAAATTAAAGGCGAATTAGTTAATTTTGAAGAAAATGATGCCAAAATCGCATAACATAGCCCCAAATCAGCCTATCCGTGTAAATTCCCACTCTAATTAAAAAAACCTACACATACACACCCGGATATCATTTTTTTTTTCCCAATTCCCTTCGACCCAAACCCGCGAAATCCCTAAGCCCGACCCAGATCCCCCATTCTCTTCTTCTCCGTACAAAGAGCGAATAGGGAAGCTCCAACACGGTCCTTTTGGTACAAACCTTATCCATTCATAGCCGTTAGAGGGCCATTTTGATATTTTTCTTACAATCCTAGAACCCGAACTGATTTCAGATAGATAAGAAAGGATTCGGGGTGAGCAGCGGCAGGAAGGGAATTTTCAGTAGCCATTAATGGGGTGAGGATTCAGCGACAGTAGCAGAGAGTTCATAGAGGGAGCAGCTGAAAAAGAATGGAGGGAAAAACGGCATACATTAAACACACAAGAGTTCCTTTTATTTTCAGCTTTTAAAATTTGTAGGAGGATTCTGGTTTCCTTTCAATTATTTGTTTATCGCTTTCATTTTCAAGTCGCTTTATCGTCGTTCAAGTCGTCGACCTTGTCCGAGTCGTTTCCCTTGTTCGAGTCTCTTCTTTTGGATCCGTCGCCTCAGTTCCTGCTCCGGACGAGGTAATAACCTCGCCTTAATTTATCTATGATATGTTTGTGCTTGTGAACAGTTAGTTAAACTTCTTGTTTCAGTTAGAGTAATGTATGATATCTGGTTCGTATTTCCTGTTTTGCTTGCTTGATGTTAAGTCGTTTGGAGGTAACCTTGGCATATGACAAATCTGAATCATGTTTATTTGTGTGCTCGCCATTGATTAAGCTAAAAAGGGATGATAGAATCAAGCCTCGTTCTCTTGTTGGCTTGTTGTTTAAATTCATGTTTCTAGTAGTTACTACATGACAATTTAGCTTTAACTTTTCATGGTTAAAACTGTGAGTTTCGAACTAAAAGGTTTCAGTCTTTATTAGAATTAAAAGCTTTAGTCTTTATGCATTGTATGATGCTCATTAAAGAGATTAATGAGTAGTATTAACCTGTTATTGATTTTGATAGTTAGAAAGGATAGTTTGATAAACCTGTAAAGTCTAGCTGCTCCTGAAGTATATCAGTTTGGTGTTGGGGTCCTGTTGTAGTTGTTTTTTTTTTTTTTTTTTGGTAAAAGGAGAGACCGCAGGTCCCATGAATTTTCTGGTTGTTCTCTGGTCTGTCCAGAGGAGATGCAAGTTGTCTGCAGGTTCATAGATAGGCAGTTCTGGATCTGTGAGTTCAGGGAGAGGGCTCATGAGGGGCTTTCCAGATCTGGAATGCTATTCAAAGCTTGTAGGGTCTGTTATAGGGATTCTAGCTGGTTCTGAGGTGATGCAGGTAGTCTTAGGGTGGCCTTCTGTTTGCAGCTGTGAGTGCAGGTGTTTGCAGATGTGTTTGGAGGCAATGTTCTGGTGGTTTTTGTGAGTTTAAAGAGAGGATCAGTGAGAGCTTTGCTGGTGTTCTGGTTGTCTAGTACGGGTTCTAGGGTCTGAGTTGGTGTTCAGTTTTGCTAAGGAGCAGGGTTCTAGTTTCCCTAGTTTCTGCAATTAAAAGGAGTAGTAAGGGTTGTTTTGAGGCTGTAAAAGGGTGTATAAGTTGAAGTTTATTGGTGCCTTGCTCGTGTCTAGATCTCTGCTTGAGGGAGTTTTGATGGGAAGCTGGTTAGTTATTGGTTTTGAAGGATGTCCAGTAGCAGCTGTTCCTAGAGGTGTCTGGTATGTCCTTTGGGATTGAAAATTGGATCTCTGCAATGTGTTTTAAAGGTGATGTCCCTGTATGGTAAAATTGTCAATCTAAGAAGAAAATAAAATTGTTATGCTTTGGCTATAGTCTTTCAGATTGTTTAAGAGGGAATTTGGATATCTAAAAGTTCCAATCTTAATTGTTTAATAGATGTCATCTTTAGAGTTGATCCGTTTGGTTAAGCCTGTTAGTAGTATTTAATAAATTCCTTAAAGTTTAGACTCAAAGTTGTAACCTTCAAACAGATTTATTGAAAAAGTTCTGAGATAAGATATAATCATTTAAGACTTGATAAATGTCAGCTTAAGAGTTGAATTTTGAGTGTATTTCCTGGCAAGATTTCCATTATTTTGTTGTCAAAAGTTGGACTTTAATATGGATTTATGATTTTTTTTTTTTAAAAAGGGGATTGAGTTCTTTTGTCAAGCATGTTAAAAAATTGAATTCTTTTTCTTGCTTAGTTGTGTGCTTACTGTTAGTTAATAGCAGTAAAGGGTTGAACAAAATATTATTTTTTTTGCTCGATTAAATGGTCCAGTTAAAACTTGATTAAAAGATCAAGTACTATCTTCAGCTGTGTACAATCGAAATTTGTCATCTTGGTATAAATCATTCAACTATTGTTAGAAGTTAATCATAAGAGTTTAAGTATTTTTTTCTTTCTTTCTTTCTTTGTTTTCTTCTGGAATTGACTTTCTTCGGAATGCACAAGATGTTCTGTATATACTACTATAGGTAGTTCTCATCTCGTGTATTTTTTTTGTGTTTTCATGAAGTTTCATTATAAATAGAGCTTATTTTTGTAATAGAAGAAGACATGAATGCATATTCTTTTAACTTGAGAAATAGTCCTTGGATTGTTGAAATTTCTTAGAAACAATACATTTTTATCTTCTAGCAACAAGTACGTACTACAGTCATTGCTTGGGTTTTGATTCAGTTCTTGTTATGTGTGTTTAAATGTCAGATGAGTTATTTACATAAGCGCATATACTAATTTATTTATCTTTCTTTTGCTGCCTCCTGTGGGAAATGAGTTTCAATTGGAACTCAGTTATTCAGGTCCTATCCATTCGTTTATCTGCTTGCCATCTTGCTCAAGCAGCTGCTCCTTGCTAATGTTCAGCGTTAAGAGACATGTTTCTTCCATTGCCATTTCTGTCGCGCCTTCAACTCCTAGCCATTTTTCGGGTTTTATCTTTTAACTTTGTTTCTTTTTTTAGGATATTATGTAAATAATTTGTAGAATGGTTATTTTATGAATAAATATTCGATTGTTTGAGTTATTGTTTTACTTTTATGATCATTACCTTTAATTTTGAAGTTGCTATTTTATTTATCGCAAATTGGGGCCATTTAGCAAAATGCGTGCAAATTAAATATTTTTCACAAACAAGTTGTATTTTAATTAATTATTTTTAGATAAATTTCAGAAAATGGCACTTGCAAATATTTTGGAAACCTGTCGGATTAACCGTTATTAACGGAATTTCGAAAGTGCCTTAAAAACCTTCTTTCGAAATTAGCAAAACCTCTTACCTTTAGAATCTCTGAAAGAAAGACCGTCTTTTTTTTTATAAAAACGGAGTTTTGCACGCATTTGTTTATTTGGTTCCCCGTTTTTCCTTAAATTGGGTGGCGACTCCAAAAACTCCAAAAGAGTTAGTCCATCCTGTCGATATTCCTGAATTTAATCCTTCGGGGTTAATATTTTTGGGGGTTCAACAGGTCCATTTTTAGCTTAGTCTTTAAATTAGTTTGCGGGAGCTTCTAAGTTGAGTCTGTTTGGTTAAGAAGTAGAAGTTCATGGGTCATTTGGGTTTATGTTTGAGACTTAGTTAAGAATAGAATTTTAGGTAGTATAGGCCTTCAAGGTAAAATCTGAAATAGGGAATGAGTTTATTAAAATTTGGAGTCCATGGCCCTTTAAATTCCAAGGGAATCTGCCTCATTAATGAGGCAGATTTGGAAATGCTAAAAATAGCATGTTTCAGCTTTGTTTGTTTGGTTGGTGAGGGGTTAAGACACAAAAATGGAAAAGTTTTCAGCTTTGCATTAAATGGCTTAGGGCTTTGCACCCAACAACCATTTTTCCCACCCCTTTACATCATTTTCACCCATGAGTTTCCCCCCATTTTTTTGTGTGTCTCTCTCTCCTATATAAAGAGAGCATTTATTCTTCATTGAGGGCAGCTAGATAGACATTAAATAGAGAGCATTTACTCCTCTCAACTACCTTCAAAAAACAAAATTTCTTCAGATCTGAAAGTAAAAGAATAGCAAGAAAAAATACTTGAAAAAGAAAGGGAATAGCAAGAAATGGTTTGGGTTTAGGCTATTATTCAAAGGGTGTGCCGTTGGTGGTTGTTTGTTGCTGGTGATTACTTGGGCTGCTGGAGTGGGTCTTAGTTTCCTTGGTTGGAAGTTTATCTACACTAGGTAAATCTTCACTTTCTTGTTTATTTTTATGTAATAGCCAGCCATGTTTGATGTATGAAATAGTGATTTAAACTTGGTTTTAAGTTTGTTTACGTATGCATAAATTTCTGATGAATGTTTTGATAAGTTAACCGTTTGTGAATCATGCTTAAAACTGAAATTTTGCGCAAATGACACTGTTATATAACCCTGGTACAGATCTGACTCCTAAGCGAAAACAATGACTGTTTGTGCAAACATATTTTGAAGCAACTGCAGTAACGTTATTTCTTATACATTTTTTAAAGGAAGGTGTTTCATAAGTTGTCATGAAAGCATAAATGTTAAAAATGAGCAAGGTTGTGTAGAAAATTGAATTTACGCATTATTGAAAATATGGCCAGATCTTGAAACAAATAGACAAATAGTACGTATGCGCAATAATCATGAAAATCAAACTGCCTCGTTTAAAGCCCTAAATGTTCACGAAAGAGAACCCCAAATTTGCAAATCTGACCCTGTTTTAAGTTATCTCTTAGAAAAATGGCTATTCTAATTGAAGGGTAAAAGAACAAGTCCATATGTGCAAATTTTTTTAAAAAAAGGGGCAGTAAGTAAGAATGGGCTTTAGCCCAGACTTTGCATATGTGACCTGAATTTAAACATTCCCTTTGAGAACAACATATGTCTACAATTTTTTTTAAAAAAAAAATTAGATAGCCATATTAACACATAACATTCACTTACTCTAAATAAAAAGTTATTTGACTGTAATTTATCTAAACCAGACGATCTTGGATGGGTGAAGTGCATGCACGACCATATCTGGTTTAAGTACGTTATACTTTGTAAATATTGAATCAAGCCGTATTTAAATAAATAAATTAAAAAAAATGTCGAAAGTAAATGCGATACATACAATCAAAAATCAAGCTGAATTATAAATTCGAGTTTGACCAAAATAAACAAAAATACAAAAATTGAGACTCAAATTAAGGTTGATAAGGTTTCGAACGGGTGAAGTGCATGCGCGAAAATATTCGGCCGAGTCACTGAAAAATAAATAAATAGATAAAATAATAGTTATAACAAATCAAAGCGTAACAAATAAAGGCAAAATATAACAAAAAATTCAAAGAGTCGAAATGCGTTAATAAAAGCAACTGTGCTTGCACAGGACTCGAGGGTGCCTAACACCTTCCCGCGAGTCAACCGAGATCCTTATCCGGAACTCTGACGCAGACCATTTACGAGTCATAGGTGTTCTAGGTACACCACTTTGGTGACTTGGCACACCTTTAACTTGTCAAGTGGCGACTCCGAAAATCTCTTAAATAATTTGTGTGCCTATCAACACCGTCACAGACTTTTTAAAACATATAAGTTTTTCTTTTTAAGTTGAAAAAGGGTCGTGACAGCTTGGCGACTCCGCTGGGGATGAAAGTGAAAACTGAGAGTCTCAGTCTTTAAACTTTGTCGCTTTCGGCTTTTGAATATTGTTTGTATATATTGCCTTGAATGTTACTGCTTTGATATGTTTGAACTGTATATACACAATTGTCTTCTCTCGTACACCTCTGAGTCTTCTGGAACACTGCACACATGCACGCCAGTTTCGCTTCGGCGTCTGGAATTTCTGTCGTGTCTCAGGACATAAAAAGTTAACCCTTTTTTAGGAGGAGGTGCATTGGATTAGGCCGTTAGACGTTGTCGACCGGTACCCCCGAGGCACTTCCAAATTGCCAGAAATTATCGAACATGAATCCATTGAGTCACCTAGAGTTGAACCTGTGCTTTTATCTAGGCCGATTTACTTGTATGTCATTAGACTTAGTGAGGTGCGGTACACCGGTACCGCACTTGTCTAGGCTGACTCCCTCGTGTCATAATGGGGCCCATGCCCCCAAAAGACACATCATGAGCATATAATGTGTTGCATTTGTTCTAGTCTAAGGGTTGTTATGTTGACCGTTCACCGAGGGGCGAGAGCAAAATTTTGCAAAAAAAAAAAAAAAAGGGAAAATGATAGAAAAATTGGGTTTAGTCCCCTGTTACGAAATATTTTTGTTTAGCCGTCATTTTACGCCGTTATAATGGCGAATTTTTTCAAGAACTCTTAGAGTCTAATTTTGTGTCCGGGTTTGGTCTCAAGTATTAGAAAATAATTTGTCATAGTTTTGCGCCGGTATAATGGCGAAATTTTGGGACCCTTTTGTCTTCGAGTTTGTGTCCAGTCAAGTTCATATTTTGAAAGTAATTTATCGGGGTTTTACGCCGTCATAATGGCTAATTTTTGGAAACCAATTTTGCGTCGTTGTATCGTCATAATTGCCAAATTTTATAAATACTCTAGGATTCTTTCTCGAATTAGATCAAAGAGTTTGTTTCAAATAAAAAAATTTTGTGTTTGTCTTTGTACTGCCGTAATGTCCGATTTTGGAGTCACCTTTCGGATAAGAAAAATAGTTTGTTCCATAATCCGTTCTTAAGTTCTGTTTCGAATCTCCGGTTGAGTATTAATTTTTCATTAAAAAAAATGTTGTTTTAGGGTCCCGCTTTATTTTGTTCTGTTTAAGGTCAAGTCAGGGTACAGACGATAAATTGCAATTAGTAAAGTTGTATTTTGCGTCGATGCTCATGGAATAATCTGACTCCGCTAAAATATCGAGTCTCATTATTTTTACCGTCCGGGTGTACCCACCCAATATGTCAGTTTGTATATATCTTTTGACTCGTGCATCACGTTAAGCAGTTTATAGAGTCTGTTTCGTGTCGTTTGTTTAAATTATGTTTGTTTAGTCAAAAAAGAAAAAAATCATCCAAGTTGGTCCTTGTTTGGAATTACGCGCCGCTTTGCGTCCTCATTTTGTCTAACGCAACATGTAGAAATATTTTGGGAATACTATCGGTACACGCGGCTTGCGCCGCGAACCATTTCGGGATGACGCATAACAACCCTAGGCTTGCAATATGTGATTTCTTTGTGCTAACCCGGGTTGTTACCCAAAGTTTCGAAGTTTGTGCTATTTAACAGGCGCTCTAAGATTGGTTCTGATCAACGCTTGAGGAGGCAGAATGAGAGGTTAACCAGGGAGGTCAAAATATGAAATAGTTGATGGCGGACACAGGTCATGTCATTACTATGGAACAGTCCCACCAGAATACCTGTCCCTTGCCTTGTTGAATGTTTCACAAGGTCCAGAGTTTGAAGAAATGAGAAATGACATAATTTCTCGTTGGATCTGAGGCACGTCTTTGGCATCAACATGGTGCAAATTGGTGAAGGACTCAGTAATACGTAAGTCCAAAAATCGATCCTGACGAGCAACTGTGCGACCGAGAATCGTTGTAGCTTGTTTTGTTATTCTTTCTATGTACTTGGTTATTTTAGGGTTGTAATCCAAGTGCATTATTTGCTCGTTTTGATATTCAAACCCATATATCTCCAAAAAAAAAAAGGATCGAGATCCAATTCTTGTCCTAGATTCTGTCTTTTGTCTCTCTGAATTTTGTCTTCTTTTATTTTTGTGATGGTCGGCCTTAATAACATGACATGCGTACGGGGTCTACTTCTAGATCTAAACACGGAGTCCGACATATTTTCTCAATGAACCATCAGAATTGTGAGGGAAAGGGAGTGAAATAAGTTGGGAATTAAATCAGTAGTCATCCGATAAGGGAGATCGGTGAGAAGTTCAAAATCGTGCACGGTCACTTCGACCGAATTTGAAATACCAGTTTTGAAAACCATCGTTGAAGCATAAGTTGAGGACATGTGTGGATCAATCCAGGTCAATTCATTGAATCGTTATTTGTGCGAGGCATTCTCAGGTCGGGATGACGAACGGCTTTCATTTCTGCTATCCAAACACTATACCATTTTTCTACCCCTTTGAGCCTTGTGTATTTTTCTTTGGCTACCCTCCTTTGGAATCAATATGATTGAAATTGGAAAAATGAAAAAAATAAGAAAATATAAAAAAAAATTGAAAAAGAAACAACAAAATCTACCTCAGTGGTAGAGCTACGTCTGACCTGATTCCTCTCAAAAGGATGCGTAGGCAACCATTCGGGTGCGGTCATAACAGGGGAAAGTACATTTTTCCCCTAATCCTTGTTGACGCAAAAGCTTGCCTCCAAGTTTGCGGCCAATGTCAAAAAAAAATTCAAATCCCCAATGTATGCTAAACTGGGGCAGAAGTTTGTTTTTATTTTATTTTTAAAAAAAATAAAAAAAATAAAAACAAACTTCTATGTTTTTGTACCATCTATTCATATGTTTCATGAGATATCAGTCTCGAAATGGAGGAAGAAACTCAAAGCGCCCCAGTTTATCCTAAACTGGGGCAGAAGTTTAAGTTTATTTTTAAAAGAAAGGAGAAAGTCAATTCTTTTTGCTTTCTTTGTGTTCATCTCGGGGGAAAGTATCAATATCTCTTATGTTTGCATATCAGAAAAAAGATAATTCCTCGGGTTTTCAATAAATTGGGGCCTCTGTTAGTTATTATTTTAAAGGAAATGATTCCAAGGGTTGTAATATTTTACCAAGTCGTTTCATGAGATGCTTTCATTCCGCTCTTCAAACCAAAAAAAAAAGAAAAAAAAAAAGAATCCCCAATTTGCCTAGTCTGGGGAAAGGTTTTGTTTATTTTTCAAAAGCGGTGATTTCAAATATTGTAATGCTCATTCTAGTCGTCTTATGAGATGTTTTTGAGCTTTTATGCTGAATCCTTTTCTTCAAAGCCTAACCAAACCCAATGTTACAGTCCAAATAAAGACCCTTCTGACCGATCATTGAGTATGTCAAGCCGAGTAGGGTATCAAGGGATAAGTCCCATGTTGTAAAGTCGCTTTCTTATAAGCTGACAATCGCATTTAGGAGCTGGGAGCACCAAGGTCATTAAAGGAGAAATTCTCCGGGGAATCAAGATAAAGGCCGAAATTGAAGGAGGAAAAGAAAGACAGGTTTGAACATCAAGGAAAGATCGAAGGTCGATTGGGAAAGAGCGAAAAAAATGAAAAAAAATAAAGGAAAAACGAAGTCTTGTCGGTGAAAACCTGAAAGGGCGCTGCAAGACAACGGTGAGTTAAAAAATAATAATAAAGAGAGAGGCTAATCGGTGAAAACCTGAAGGGGCACTACTAGTCGAATGAGGGTCGTTAGATTTACCATCAAGCAAGATTGGAAAAAATGTGAGCAAAATCAGGGATAGACTATGTGAGCGGATTAAGAATTGATTCCAAGTACATGTCATGTCTTCAGTCCTTTACCTCTCCCGTAAGGGATGTCATTTTTCGTCTTTTGGTTGGAAGCTTTTTCGTTTCCATCATTTTGTCTTGCTTCAGTTCGTGTCAGTTTCTCCAACATCAAACAAGCAAAGAAAGTTTTGCAAAACTTGTTATAGTTTCATAGTTGTACTAGAGCAAGTCAGGACCAACCTTGATAATTGGAGCCCAATGTTTCACATCGGCACAAAGTATGCCACACCAAGGAGTGTACCATGAAGGAGATCATCAAAGGATATGCAGATTTCAAGATGCAGTTAAATTTTAAATCAAAGCCTGCCAAGCAGCAATTTCAAGCTTTCAACAGTCAAAGCCCGCCCGAGCGGCAATTTATAGTTTCAGAAATTTCATTCAAGTCAAAGCAGCAATTTCAACTTTCAAGTTAAAGCCCGCCTGAGCGGTAGTTTCAAGTTTCAAGTTAAAGTCCGCCCGAGCGGCAATTTCAAGTTTTCAAGACCTACAGGATCAGTTGGAGCTTCAGACCAGTTCATCAGCTTGTGAAGAATGAGGAAGTAGTTTTGAGAAGTCGAGACACCCACCTGGAGAATGAGGGAGTAGTTTAGAGAAAGTCGAGGCACCCACCTGGAGAATGAGGGAGTAGTTTGGAGAAGTTGAGGCACCCACCTGGAGAATGAGGAAGTAGTTTTGAGAAGTCGAGGCACCCACCTGGAGAATGAGGGAGAAGTTTTGAGAAAGTCGAGGCACCCACCTGGAGAATGAGGGAGTAATTTGAGAAGCCGAGGCACCCACCTGGACAATGAGGGAGTAGTTTTAAGAAAGTCGAGGCACCCACCTGGAGAATGAGGAGTAGTTTTGAGAAAGTTGAGGCACCCACCCGGAGAATGAGGGAGTAGTTTAGAGAAAGTCGAGGCACCCACCTGGAGAATAAGGGAGTAGTTTAGAGAAAGTCGAGGCACCCACCTGGAGAATGAGGGAGTAGTTTAGAGAAAGTCCAGACATAGTTTAGAGAAAGTCGAGGCACCCACCTGGAGAATGAGGGAGTAGTTTAGAGAAAGTCAAGGCACCTGAAGAACGAGGGAATCCGCTTCTGTAAAGAAGCAAGACCCATCAGAGAGATGGTTTTCAATTCAGCAAGAACAAGACCCATCAGAGAGATGGTTTTAGTTTTCAGCAAAAGCAAGACCTACCAGAGTGTGGGTTCCAGTTTTATCTCTCTATTCAAAGTCCGTCAAAGCGGCAATTTCATTCAAGTCAAAGTCCGTCAAGGCAGCAATTTCATTCAAGTCAAAGTCCATCAAAGCGGCAATTTCATTCAAGTCAAAGCTCGTCAGAGCGGCAATTTTAGCATTCAAGTCAAAGTCCGTCAAAGCGGAAATTTCAATTTTCAAGTCAAAGCGACAATTTCATTCAAGTCAAAGCCTTTCAAAGCGGCAATTTCATTCGAGTCAGAGCCCGTCAAAGCGGAAATTTCAACTTTCAAGCAAAAGCCCGTCAAAGCGGCAATTTCATTCAAGTCAAAGCCCGTCAAAGCGGCAATCTCAATTTTTCAAGTCAAAGCCCGTCAAAGCGGTAATTTTACTTTCAAGTCAAAGCCCGTCAAAGCGGCAATTCAAACGTTCAAGGCAAAGCTCGCCCAAGCGGCAATTTCAACTTTCAAAGTCAAAGCCCGTCAAAGCGGCAATTTCAAATTTCGAAGTCATAGCCCGTCAAAGCGGCAATTTCAACTTTCAAGTCAAGCCCGCTCGAGCGGCAATTTCAAGTTTTCAAGACCCACTTTGGTAGTGGGAGCTTCGGACCAGTTTATCAGCTTGGGAAGCATAAAGAAGTCAGCTTAGGAATTGTAATTTTACATTTCAAATGTTGTATTTTCATTCTTCCTTTGTAAAGCAGTGACCACCAGCCAGCTAGCCAGCAACCAGCGACAGTGACCAGCAGCAACAACTCTAGTGTGTCAAAAGTGTCTTGTGTCAGTCCGGGTAAGTCTAGGAGCGTCGAGTCAGTCCCAGTTAGTTCTGAAAGTGTCTAGAGTTAGTCTGTGTATGTCTAGAGAGTGCTTAGTGTTAGTTTAGAAGAGTCCAGTGTCTGTCTAAATGCGATAGTCCCAGCTATCGCACGTAAGGAACTTACACTGACCTGATTCCTTAGTCCGGGGATATGTAGGTAGCCTTGTTCGTGGTTAGGAGCGAAAGGTCAAGGTACGGTCACCATTTTTGCAAGCTTCATTCTTGGCTAGAACAAAAAAAGCCAAAATTAACAGTTGATTACGTCTTTGTCCGAAAACTCTTCGTGTTCTCAAACAAAGAGGGGCAGCTGTAATCACCTAATTTTGGCACAAAATACCAAAATAATGTAAAATAGTTGTGTCATTATGATGTGATTCTTATCCTTTATTTTAGCCATTTAAACTAGTTAATTAAAAGAAAAGACAAAATATATACATATAAAAAATATTGTATTGTGAGAGTAAATGCTACTTGATGCTTTGTCCTAGTTGAAATAATCCTTATGTGTGTTGCATTTTAATTGATGTTAATTGTGATAGTTTGTAAGTACCTCTGGGCTAATCTAAAAATCAGGAAAAAAGAAAAAATATATTGGCCCAAACGTTTCTCTGAAGTCCAGTCCGTATAAGCTGTGACCCGGGCCAAACATTTGGTTTAAAAGCCAATTATTGCCATTTTTGGCCATTTCTCCTAAAAAAATCCCTAGAGAAGCAAAAAGTTTGCCCAAATTTCCCAGCTCATCGGAAACCGCCGCTGGACCACCGCAAACCACCGTGACTATGGGTTGATTGTTGGTGGCTGTTGTGATGCTATGAGCTTAAGGGCTGTGATGGGGGGTGTATGGTGATGGCAAAGCAGCCGCTATGTTGTGTGTGCGTGCGGGATGATGTCGTAGTGAGGCGACGTTGTTTGACATTGAAATATTGGGTCTGCGATTTGGACTTCAACCTGTCAAGGCGAGGGCAGTGGTGATGGCTCGTGGAGGCGATTCGAGGCAGCCAAGTGGAGGTGAAGCAATGGCGAAGCAAGGGCAGTGTGAAGGCAGCTTGGTGACGACTTTGTAGCGACGCTGTGTCAGGCAGTGGTGTAGTGGCGACGTCAAAGCTGATGAGGTGCTGCGATGATTGTTGTTGTTTCTTGTTTGTGAGACAATGATGATGCTTCTGTGATGCTGCTCTGATTGTGTTGAGGCTGATCCGAAGCCGTGTCAATGCTGGAAGCAACGTCGAGGCAGTGGCAGTGGATGTATTGGCTATGTTTTAGCTCGACGGGTTAGATTAAGTTTGTCTTCTCTGCTTTGTTTTCCTTTGTCTCAGTGATTTAGCCATAGAAAGATAAAATGTCGATTAGTATCTTGGTTCGTTTAGTTCTAATAATATCTGTCCGCTTGGTTTATTGACATGAGAGTCGTTCACTGATTTTAGAAGGAAAGGTGTATTCTTGTCGTCTATTCACTGATTAAGCAATGAAAGTAGTTGATTTTCGCGATGATTGTTAATGTTTGAACACGAACTAATCCAAACCCGCTCATAGTTCCATTTTCATTATGAAATTTCAGTTGGTACTTGTCCGTTGATTCATGTTAGTTTGATTGGCAAATTTCACTAGTTCATTGCTTAACGGTTGGTTTTTTGGCCTGTTTCGCCTTGTGTTAGTATTGTTTAAGTGCGATATTTGGATGTCATGGCCTAAAGTTACTTAGCTTGTCTAGTTTCTTTACATTCTGCTTGAGTGTGCCTTGGAAGCATGAATTGTAGTTTCGGCCAGTGTTTTAGTTCGTTAAGGTCATCTGCACACGAGTCATTTGTTGCATAGAAGCTTCATATTAATAAGCATGTGCTAGATTGTTTAGAGTGTGGCAGTTTGTGCGTTTAAGCTTGATAATGTGATGTGTTGAACATTGAAGCTGGATGTCTTAGGGATGGAATGTATGGATCTGAGTTCACTTGTCCTTTGGTCTAAATATGTGCATAGTTAATTATGGTGTATTGTTAGTTTTTTAGGTGCTGTTTGGTTTAGTTTTGATAACTTTTGGTTTCATTTTAGTTGGTTTAAAAGCTGAAAATTTGTAAAGAAAAAAGAGGACTCAAAGTCAAACAATGAGACAAAGGTGGCAGCATAAAAGAGATAAGACTCCTGCCATAGTTTGTTGTCTAGTATAGGTGGGAATGCATGCCAAAAGTAAGTCTTCAGTAGGGTAAAAATCTTGGCACATGGACTTGTCCTTTTCACCCAATTTTTACCCATCCTCTTCTATTTAATGAGAGTTTTACTCTTCACAAAAGGCAAGACACAGCTGAAACACACACAGGAGATCTGGAAAGAACTTCTCTCTAAAAAAGGACACAGACACACACACGATAACATCTGCAAAAAACACTACTCTTTCACTGGCTTCAAATCTGAAATTGTTAGAGAAAATAGTAGATTTAGATAAGAAAAAATACTAGAGTAAAATGGAGTAAAAAATAGAGAGTTTGAAAGAGGTTAAAGGAGTAGTTGCGTGACTGGTTGTGTTGCTTCATCTTACTGTTGCTGCTGTTTGGTTTGGCTGAAGAATGTAACATTGCTAGGCTTTTGGGATTTACTACACAAGCTGCTCATATGTAAATCTTTATACTACCATTTATATGTTGTAGGATTTTTTTTTTTTTTTTGAAATGCGAAATAGCCTCTTAAGGGCCCCAGAAGAAATGTGTTCTAATGTGTGTATGACGTATGCATTTTGTTGACATTTTAAAATTTGGGGTCATGATTATATTTCAAATATAGCTGCTATATCTTGTAATTTAAATATTTTTGTTTATAACTGGTTCAAAATCAGCCATGATTAGGAATAAAATCAGTGTCGTGGGAAACAATGAGAATTGACCATGTAAATTCGTTAAAACTGAGTTAGCTTGCATAAATTTGGTTAAACCTGAAATGAAAGTCAAGAAAGGACATCAAGTGCAAACATAAGTTTTTTTTTTCGAAAGCTCAACTATTAAAAGAAATGGTTAAGGCTTGGCTTCAGCTCTGCAAATGAAAATATAGCTGAAATTCGCAAAGCTTGAAAACAATAAAGAAACGGCATCCAAGTGTGATAGGACAAACTTAGGCAAGATGCTGCGAAACAGTAAAGAAAAAATCGGAAAAGCAAGAAGGAGAGTAATGGCGTCAATTGCTTTAGCACATATATATATGAGCATGGTCAAATAATGCAAAGTTCTTTGTATTACATTTACACACAAAAAGTGTACGATTAGGCAAGTTGATAGGTGGAATTAAAGATTAAAATAATAGCCATTTGTTCACTTGAAACTCACTCTTAAGTCGAGAGATTTCAAACGGGTGAAGTGCATGCACGATTTAATCGATTTAAGTCGGAAGATTTCGAACGGGTAAAGTACCTGCGCGATCATATCTCGATTTGAGTTCCCATTTGGACGGATAAAAAGTAATAATAAATTGAAGCGTAACAAAATCAAGGCAAAAAATATAACAAACAAATTCAAAGAGTCGAAATGCGTCAATAAAGCAACTGTGCTTGCACAGGGCTCGAGGGTGTCTAACACCTTCCCGAGAGTCAACCGAGATCCTTACCCGGAACTCTGACGCAGACTATTTACGAGTCATAGGTGTTCTAGGTACGCCACTTTGGTGACTTGGCATACCTTTAACTTGACAAGTGGCGACTCCGAAAATCTCTAAAATAATTTGTGTACCTATCGACACCCGGTCACAGACCTTTAAAAACTACTAAAGTTTTTCTTATTAAGTTAAAAAGGGGTCGTGACAACTTGTACAAGCACATCCTCAATAATCCCCTCGGGGCATGTCACAGTAGTTGGTCGTGGTTCACCCAGGCCTTGCTTCCTGAAAACTGATGAAGGCATTAAATTCACACTAGCACCCAAGTCACAAAAGCTCGTCTAACCTCATGTTCCCCAATTTTCAAGGGAATAGTAAAACTGCCAGGATCCTTCAATTTCTGAGTAAGCTTGCTTCTAACTCTAGAACTACACTCCGTGCAACTGTCTCGAATTCAGTCAGTCTTCTTTTGTTAGCAACAATATCCTTGATGTATTTAGCATATTTGGGAACATCCCTCTAAAGCTCTACCAAAAGGAATATTTACCTGAATCTGACTCAAGATCTCCAAAAATTTCTTTCATGCTGCATCAACTTTTTGCTTCTGAAGTCTCTGAGGGAAAGGTGGTGGTGGTCTCACAATAGCAAGCTCATGCTACTTTTCTATCACTTTCTCAGCTTCTTTCTCCACCTCTCTATCAGCATTAGGCTCTAACTCACCAACAGGCTTCCTTAGCTTTAGGGGAACTTCTTCTAGAGCTCTTCCATTCCTCAAAGTAACTGCTCGCACAAATTCCTTAGGATTTTTCTGTGTATCACTTGGCAAAGCACCCCGAGGTCTATTATTCTGTGCTCTAGCTAGCTACCCCATTTTTCTCTCCAGATCTTTCTGAGCATTGCTCAAATCTTTTATTGTTTGTGCCTGAGCTGCTGAATCATCCATGAGTTTTTGCTGCCCTGCAAGAACTTTTCTAAGCATATCCTCAACAGAAGTAGACTGTTCTGGCTGAGTCTGCGACTGCGACCCCTGCTGTGGTGCATTTTGAAGATTATTTTGGGGTCTCTCATTGCCTTGTAGCTGCTCACGGTTATCCCTCCAAGAAAAATTTGGGTGATTACGCCAATTGGTATTGTAGCTATTACCATATTGATTGCGATTTTGGCCCTGCGACATGTTCTGATTACCCACATAATATACTGACTCTGGATTAGATGGACAGACGTCAGTGACATGATCTTCTCCAGAAACCTCACAAAAGACTTGAAGTTGTTGAACTGGAGCTGCTGGTTGTTGAGTCTGCGACAGAGCTAGCTTGCTGATTTGATTGGAAATAGCCTCTATTTTCGCCCTCAGCTCTGAAACTGCATCTAATTGAAGTACCCCAGCAGATTTCTGTGCAGTAGCTCTACAAACACCCTGCCAATCAGGATTGCTCTGCGAAAACTTGTCAAGTAAATCATAGATCTGGTCAAAATTTAAGGCCAGTACTTGGCCTCCTGCAGCAGCATCTACCACGATCTTAGTATGCGCATTCAACCCCTCAACAAAAGTATGTGCAATAACCTCATTGGATTAGTTGTGGTGTGGACAATCTCTCAATAGAGCTTTAAATCGCTCCCAGGCTGAATACAAAGATTCTCCTTCTATTTGTCTGAAGGACATAATTTCACTCCTCAGCCGGGCTGTCTTGGCAGATGGATAAAATTTAGCCAAGAACTTCTTAGCCAAATCCTCCCAAGTAGTGATAGACCCAGGCTTTTCAGCCTTTAACCACTTCCTTGCTGCCCCAATCAGTGAAAACGGGAACAACGTCAAGCGAACATAATCAGTAGGAACTCCCGATGGTGTATAAGTATCACTGATCTCCAGGAAATTCTGAATGTGTTGCTGTGGATCTTCATGAAGTAATCCAGCATATTGCCCAGTCACATGCAGCAACTGAATCATGTCAGGCTTAATCTAAAAGTGCCCGGTGATAGCGGGCTTCACAATACTAGACGCCACTCCCCCCAGGCTGGGAAGAGCAACATCTCGCACCGCTACTGCTCGTTCTTCTGCCATTTCAGTGGGCAAGGAAGCAAGTACAATTGCTACTGCTACTGGTCGAAGAACATGGAACATTTTTTTAAAGTGACTAGTTCTCCGACCGAAAGTCGGTCGAAAGTCGGTCAACGGCCTTCGACCGACTTTCGGTCGAAAGGTTGGTAAATTATTTTGACCAACTTTCGACCGAAAATCGGTCGAAAACCTGTAAAAACCTGCAACATAAAATCTGCAATTAGCCCTACACCACCTGTAAATTCAGCAACACGCAGAAAAACCAGACAAAACACATTCATAAACGATATTCAACAAGGCTAACAAAGTCAAACAATAGAAACAAGTCTTTCAACATCAGTAATAGTGTTACAATTATCAAACAAACTTAACAAACAGTTTATGGTTCAACTATCACTACTACTAGCTAGAACCAGAACTAGACTCGGCATCAGACTCAGACGACGAACTGTGTCGACATCTGCTCTTTCGCTTTCATTTGCCTTTTTTTTGGCGCTTAAGGAGCTTTTGCATCATTTCATGCATTTCTCTTTGATGAGCCTCATTTGCTAAGCGCATAACTTCATTTTGTCTCTTCAGCTCTGCGATCTCCTCTTTCACCCGAGCCATTTCTCCAGGATCAGCAGAGCTTGA
The DNA here is from genome assembly GCA_029990575.1 of Petunia axillaris subsp. axillaris. NCBI lineage: Eukaryota > Viridiplantae > Streptophyta > Magnoliopsida > Solanales > Solanaceae > Petunia > Petunia axillaris. The sequence goes on along the minus strand of JARKNS010000010.1, from coordinate 20,218,704 downwards.
AGGAGCAGTAGAACACGAGCCCAAATAGTTCGATTTATGCTTCCCAGATGAATAGAGTGTTGCAAGGCCATATGCGGACCCCTTCTTCACCCCTCCATTAACATCCAACCATAAATTGGTTTCTTGCTCGAGCGTTAGGGGTGCTGGGGTACTGCTTCCGCATTCAGATTGTTGAGTCGAGGTCCAGTCTTCAATGGCCTTTGTAGCTCTTTCCTGAAAAACAAAAATATATCAACGGTACAAATATGAAGTATAAATGTAGAAGGATTGGCGCGAAAAAAGTTTGAATTTAATAACTTACCCAGGCCTCTTTTGCGCGGGGCTCGACCCAGACTTCTCCGCCCTTTTTATCACTCTTGGTATGTCGGATCTTGTGCATTTCAGAGTTTGGAATTGTCCGATTTTCTTTCTTTCCTACAAATTAAAGAAGAGAACAAGTTAGATAAAAAAATAAACGATTATAGTAATTTATATAAATTAAATTACTTTACCAATCGCATCTTCTGCGTCGCAGCGCTAACTGAGTCACCGGTATGGAGAGATCTACCCTTACTTGATACTCGCGCTTTCTTCCCTTGTTCGCTCTTCTTCAAAAATTCGGGAGTCTCCCAATATTGCTGCAGCACTCTCCATTGATGATCATGGAGGAAGCCGGACATTTTTCCTTTTTTACGCGCAACATACATTGCGTTCTTGAATAACTCACCGCATTTCTTTGGGAAGTTGGAACGGGCTTTATAGTCCAGAGCTGGATGCCACTTACACTCAGCCTGGCAATATTCATCAAAATATATTATTTAAACATAATCATTAGAAAAACCGCAATTAGTAATAAACCTGATGCATATTTATCACCTCAAAAGCCTGCATTATCCGCTGCTTTACTTGAGGGGGCACAGCGCCCCAGGATGGCCACGATTCTTTCCATTGAGATCTCATGCATCTCGTCAGTAAATGAGTAGCATCAGTGTTGGGGCAAAAGCTACATAAAAATCAGAAGCGTTAATAGAAATACTAACAATTAAACGTTAACTAATTACTAAATAGATAAGAACTTCAAAAATAAGATACTTACCTATTATCCCTCTCGGGATAAATAATCAACCGCCCTCCTTCCCATGTGCCAGGCTCACCAATGTAATAGGGCGATCTCGGATCATAGTACATGATCTCCTGCTGGACCGATGGGCCGGTAGAGCTAGATGGGTCTGAAGGCAGCTGAGTCGACCCAGACGGAGTAGTGGACTGTGTGGGATCGCCCTGTGTGGGAACGGCCTGGGTCTCAGTCATGTCATAACTACTAAAGTCATGCCGCCAACCAGGATGCAACTGAGACATGCCAGGTGGCCTGAAAAAATCTGGACTGTATCCTGCAGGGGCTCCTGTAGGAAGCGAATGCGGCACCTGAGAAGTAGGAGTGTCATCGGCCGGCTCACCTGATGTCTCGCCTACCTTTTTATTTCCCTTCATTCTTCTAAAATATTTCTTCATACCTGTTGAAACATTCACATTACTTTAGGAAAGAAAAAGTAAATACGTAACATACTAGCTTCTTGTTGTCATTTGGAGTAATTAATTACTTAGTGTTTTTGTATTTTAATGATAGTAATGTTATATAATTTGAGAAATTTTACCACGATGAGACATCAATTAAATAAACACATTCCTTGCACAAAATAAGAATACATATATCTTCTTGTGTTTATACGTACATTAAACTAGCAAATTAAAAAGACTAAACATCAAAGTAAAAAAAAGGTCAATCATCATCATCAACCAATTCTTCTTCCTCATCCTCATCGTTAAATTCTTCCTCGGTTGGCTCGTCACCATCTGTATATTCATCATCCTCATTTGCCCTTGAAGTTCCTTCTCCAAAATTAGCCAGGTTTTTTCCTCGACTACCTACATATGCATCTAACTGCTCATATATGCCATCAATATGTTGCAACTGGTCGGCTAGTTCATTGTCCGCTATCAATTGAACGGTTGAGACCTCGTTCTGGTATGCAACATCTAACAGATCAGGTACTTCAACTAATCCCACCGGTTTTCCTTTTAGAACTGCCCACCAATGGGCTTTGGCCTTTGATTTTGCTGTGTTCTTTGTCCGAGAGTAAGGAACAAACCACACTTGCTTTACTTTATGTGCAATGATGAAAGGATCATAGTGTCCATATGACCTTTTGTGATTAACCTCAACTAACTTAGAAGACGGGTCTACCCTCGTACCTCTGTTACTGGGGTCAAACCACTTGCACCGGAAAGAACCAATCTTTTATGAGGCCAACCGACACTATACTGTACCTCTAACATCTCCTCAATCACACCGTAGTACTCAAAGTCTCCCCCTGATCACCAGTTCCTACTTTCACGGACACACCATAGTTGTATGTTTTCTTACCCTCCGACCGCTGCTTTGTATGAAACTTGTACCCATTTACGAAGTACGTATTCATCCTTTTGTATTTATAATATGGGCCGTGGCATATATGTCGCAGAAAATCAAAGTTGATGTCATTCACCGGATTGTTCACCTATATAAAAATTCAACGAAGTTGTGTAAATTAATATTTTTATCTAAATATAAGGAAAATTTAAGAGTTTGTTAAGCACTTACAAATTCTGTAAACCAATTTGTAAAATTTTCGTAAACTGCCGCATCACCAAATTCAGCAACAAAGTGACTGCATTATGAGCCGAAGAAATTTCACGTTAGATAGAATACTTATGAAAGGTGAATATTAGGCGGTACCGTTAAAATAAAACATACTTGTAATAAGGCGTGACCTCGGGACAATTCAACAGCACATGTGTTGTAGCTACCTTCCTGTCCCATTCATTGAACTGGTATACTTCGGAAGATGTATTTCCCCTGCCTGGTTGATTGAATACAGAGAATGGTGGGTAATTTCGATCACTATTATCTCCCACATCATGCCGATCCGGCTTGGTGCGCAAATATGGAACATCCTTGTCGAAGTAGTATGAGCAAAAATGAGAAGTTTCTCTAGCCAGATATGCCTCGCACATTGACCCCTCGATTTGGTTCCTGTTTTTCACGTCCCGCTTACACTTACCAATAATTCTACAATAATTATTGTGTTAGTGGAATTACGTTGGCTTTATTAAAACAATAAAAGATGTGGAAGCTTACCTCTCGAAAAGGTACATCCATCTGCAGTGCACCGGGCCTCCTAGCCGAGCCTCTTCAGCGAGATAAATCGGAAGATGCTCCATCACATTAAAGAACCCGGGGGGAAAGATCTTTGTCAGCTTGGTGGCGACTACAGGAAAGTTCTGTTCCAACAAGTTAAGATTATCTTCCTTCAATGTCTTACTGCAAAGCTCTTTAACAAATAGGCTCGTCTCTGTTAGTGGTTTCAAAACTTTATCAGGCAAGCCATTGAATGCAATTGGGAGCAAGTTTTCCATGAATATGTGACAGTCGTGGCTTTTCATGTGATGCAGCTTTCCGCCAGTCATATCAACACACCTTTCTAGGTTTGACGCATATCCATCAGGCATCCTCAAATTACTCACCCACTCACAAATCATTCTTCTCTCATCCTCATCGAATGTATAACAAGCCTTTGGCAGGAAAATGTTGTTGCCTTCGTGGATTACCTGTAGCTCGGGTCGCCTACATAATAGCTGTAGGTCCAACCGTGCCTTCAAGTTGTCCTTTGTCTTGTTCCGGACATCCATCACAGTATTAAGGATAGCCTCGAAAAAATTCTTCTCAATATGCATTGGATCCAGATTATGGAGAAGAAGATTATCCTTCCAGTAAGGCAGCTCCCAGAAAATGCTCTGTTTAGTCCAATTATGTTCAACCCCATAACCAGGTGCTTTAGATGGCAGTTCTTCAGTTACCTTAGGAAGCTCCTTAACCCTATCCCATATCTCTATGCTTGATAACCTTCGAGGAGGCTCCTCAAAATCAACCTGATTCTTCATAAATGCACTAGTGTTATTCCTAAAAGGGTGTCCCATTGGCAAGAATCGACGGCAACAGTCGAACCATGTGCATTTACCTCCATATTTCAAAGTGAAGGCTTTTGTATCTTCCATACAGTAAGTGCAAGAGAGCTTACCTGCAGTGGACCACCCAGACAACATTTCATAAGCTGGAAAGTCATTTATAGTCCACATCAAAGAAGCACGCATTTGGAAGTTCTGTTTCGTTGATATATCATAGGTTTCAACTCCTTCATGCCAAAGTATCTGCAACTCATCAAGCAAAGGCTGAAAATATACATCAATAGAGGCTTTCGGGTTATGTGGACCCGATATTATACAATTCAAAAACAGATAAGGACTGGTCATGCACATTCTAGGAGGCAGGTTGTAAGGAGTGACAAATACGGGCCAACAAGAATAGGGCATAGAGGAGACATCAAAAGGGGTGAACCCATCATAACATAGACCCAACCTTACATTCCTTGGCTCACTAGCAAATGCTGGATACACTTGATCAAAGCGTTTCCATGCCTCACCATCAGTGAAACGACCTCGGTCAGTCGTTTCGGAAGTTAGGACTCCGATTGGCGTACCACTAATTTTAAAATATTCGCAAGGTCTATTAGGACTTGTCTGTAAAAATTTGAGCTAAATCAGACCTCGTTTGGTAGGCATCGGAAGAAGGTTTCAGTTTTTGTTATCAATAAATGTTAAAAAGAGATTTTTGAGCTCGGTGTGGGCGAATGAGCTCCGATTCAAAATCCGAAAGCACCGTTAGGTTCGTATGATTATTTGTGACTTTTACGATTTTTCGAAAGTGAATTTTGATATTCTTCGGCTAGTTCCGCAAAAATGCCGAAAGTTAAATAATTTGACCTTTTTCATTTAAATTCGCATCTTGAGTTTCGGGAATCCCATTTGAGATCCGTCTTCGCGAGTATGTTACATATATTTTGTATAGCTTACTTGAAAAATTTGGGATCATTTCGACTTCTCTAGGGTTCCATTTTAATTTTAATCGTCGTAGCGAATTTATAAAAAAAAAAAAAAAAAAAGAGAAAAAGTTAAAGTGATTGTCGGTCAGCTAAGGGGATTAAATCCCTTAGCTTGCTAGCAAGTAGCAATACATACAGAAACATTCGAAACAACGCAGAAAGGAGAAATTAGAATAGAGAGAGGGGAAAAAGGGAAAAAGGAGTAGAAAAATAGTGGAATTTCTACCCCAAATCTTCAGGTAATGATGCTAACTCATTATCTTAGCTTATTACGTGTGTTTGAATATATTTTTACGGTAAAAATAAGGATATTATACATCACCCTATTGGCGTAAATTGATAGTTTAACGGGTCAATTGGACCCCGATGATGGAAATGATTATATATTCGTACTCAGTGAGTTATGGACAACATATAAATGTAATTTATTTAGGGTTTGGTTATGGTACTTTGAACCCTGTATATAGGCCTGGTCTGCGTATTGCGTATGCGAATAGGGTATCAGGTTCCTAACTGGATTGCCCTAAAACATAAGGAATGAAGCCTTTAGCTTTATCTGATATAATTTTTCTGCGTATTGAATAGAAAGGGATCATTTGGCAACTAATACAAAGGAAAAGTCAGCGGTTGAGTAACAGGACTACCTTCTGGGATACGGTAAGTGATTATATCCATTTCTTTGGAGGCACCTGGCCTCGTGGATTTTCTACCACGTGTTCCTTACGTGTGTAGCTGCCGATAGGCGTACTCATTACGCCTTAGCTTTGGATTTACATTCTATATTATATATTATGTCCTGTTATTGATATTGCATTGGGAATCTGAGTATTTTACTTTGGCTTGGAGTTGGCATCTGCTTCCCGGCTGTCGATGAGAATCCTGTGCCGGTGAAGGGTTATTATTGCATCACATTGTATTCATATGCATTACATTGCATATCATACTGAGTGCAGGAGTATTCCGCCTCAGCTTTACATTTTATCGGGTGCAGGAGTATTCCGCCCCAGGAGAGTGCAGGAGTATTCCGCCTCTGGTTTATATTATATCGGGTGCAGGAGTATTCCGCCCCAGGAGCAGGAGTATTCCGCTCCAGTTGGTTAGCAGATTGGATTCCCCTCGAATGCAGGAGTATTCCGCTTCGGGCTGGGATTATGGGCACATGTGACCCTTTGCATCTCATGTCATTTCATCTCATTTCATTTTATTTCATTCATCCCATTCCATTTCATTTCGTTCTATGGAGTAGATTTTTTGTACATGAATACTGTTCTGCTTATATGTGCATTGTTTTTTTTGTTGATTGTTGTCTGGTTCTGTTTCCCTTACTAGCGTATCTATTTTTCGAGGTTGCTAGTTTGTTCACACTTATTGAGTCCTCATGACTCACCCCCCCTATTTGTTCTTGTGTTTTCCTTCGTTCGGCAGATTCTGCTCCAGGACCCAGCCAGTCGCGCCGTGATTGAGGAGTAGTACGTTCTCAGCTGTCTACGGTGAGCCATCCTGTTCATTGCGGCCACCCACTACAGATATTACAGTTTTTCTTACTTTTGCTCCGTTCGGGAGATGTGTATATCTTTTGGCCTTCTTAGATGTCTGATCTGGAAACCTTTAAACTTGTGTATTCTGGGTAGTTAGTTGTTTTGTCTAGACAGTTTGTATATATGTCTATCCTTGAGAGTTATTTTATGTTGTTAAGGTCATGTTTAATTTTATTTTCAAGGTAATTGTGTGCCGTTTTTATCGATTCAGTCAATAGGGTTCGCCCGACAGGTTTAGGGGAGGTGGTCGGGTACCCGCACGGCCTAACCGAGAATTTGGGTCGTGTCAATCAGACGGATGGGATAGAATACCCGGCTGCTTGGTACGGTCATGATGCCATCTCATGTGAGGAGCAGAACTCATTGAAGCATACAACCTCTTTAACTGAGGTATAAGGGGCAAGTAATGCATCGACTTAACAGGCTTCGGCTTCTTTTTAGGATTTTGCTCAGGCTTGTATCGAGGCTCCTCACAAAATCTACATGTCACGAGGTCTGCATCATCCTTATAATACAACATGCAACCATCAACACAACAATGAATCTTCTCGGCAGAAAGGCCCAACGGGGAAACCAACTTCTTAGTAGTAATAATTAGTTGGTAAGGACATCTTAGTCGTATTGAGTTCATTCATAAGGCCAATGATGGAATCCATGGCAGCTTGAGAAATACTAAAATCTGATTTGATACTTAGCAATCTAACAGCAACCGACAACTGGGAATGCACCGAGCCCTCATAAAATGGACGACTTGCTTCCTCCAACCGTTTATAGAATTGATTAACCTCAGCATTGGGAATGTGCTCAATGTTTGGCTGTGATGTATCCAGCTGAAGGGGATCATTAGCCGGGTACATCCCAAAAGCATCATGTACCATATCCTCCATTCTATAATTATTAAGGTCAAGTTCCACAACCGGAGAACTCCTACCGCCATGAATATTTTCTAGATTTTGAAGGTGCTCCTGCAAATCCCACGGCTCTCCATGATTATACCAAACGTAGTAATTTGGCATAAACCCCTTCTTATAAAGATGTACCTCTACATTCTCCAAATCTTGTGTCTTTACGCATTTGCATTTTTCACATGGACACTTAATTTTGCCATGCCTTAAATAATCGCCTGTTGTGCGGGCTATATCAAGAAATTCCATAACACCCGCTACAAACAAAGGCCTCAACCCTCACCGCTCGGGAAAATTTCTATTATCCATCCACAAACGACGTCGATTAATGTCCATATCTACACAAACATTCCAAGATTGAGAAACAATATGTATGATTTTTTTAAATATAAGATTATCAATTTTTAATTACTAAATTATAAAGTTTTATGTATGCTTTGCCTAATGCAATAAATTTTTTATCTTAGCTTGCCACTTTTTTGTAATCACTATAACAAGATTAATGTAGTCGGGTTTGTTAATGCTCGCACCTTGTTTGATGAAATGCCTCAAACAAACAATATTTCCTTATAACACCCTATTAATTACTATTATCAAAGCAATTCAAACCAACAAAAACTTATTCATTTTAGGCATAACATGTTCATCTTTTCAACAATACCAAAGCAACAACACATTCCAAACACCACTACCAAACAATTCCAACAATCCCCAACAACTACAACAATCCCAAACAACACAAACCTAACTTTATAAGAGCTAACAACACCAAACAAGTTCTTCAACATCAACAATAACTACAATAAACAAATTTACTAATAATTAGTAACTACCTATGCAACATTATAGGCCGAAATTTAAAAAAAATTAAAAAAACAGTTAAATTCAGATTTAATAAAAAAAATCAAAAAACTTACCTCGATGTTGATTTGTGCTCCAATAGCACCTAATTATGATTCCCCACTAGTTATATGCTTAAGAACGACAAAAAAATTGAGTTAAAAAGTTAGGGTTTAAGTTTTAGAAAATAGTAAAAAAAAAACACTAAAACTAAGAATTTACCTTGAATTTCTTGTTATATGTAGTGTTTAGGAGGGTAAAATATGTTTGATTTTTAAATTTAGGGGTGGGTTATGGTGGTTTTCGGATATAGAGGTTGCGGGGGGGTTAGAGAGAGTTTAAGTGTTTTGGGGAAGAAGATAGAAATGGAGAAAGAGGGGTTCTGCGCAGAATTAAAACGGGCCTATCGACCGCACGTTCGACCGAATTTCAGTCGAAAGGTGTGTAGGTCAAAAAAAAAAATTTATTCGACCGAAATTCCCTGTTATTTTAGTAGTGACAGCAAGAGCTTGGAAGAATTATCTGAACATGCAAAATGCTTATGCCATGTTCATGTCACTACACTAAAGTATAGAATAAGCAACATTATTTTAGCGACAACTCTATTATAATATTGGCAATTAATTTCATCTCTGCGCTTTATTCTTCTTGATAAAATTTTATGTCCAGTGGTCTATATAAAAGTACAGGAAACCCCTTTTCATAGCCAACGCTATCTTGACAATAATACATTGCATTTAATTAAGCTGTAAAATGGAAATATATTAAGGATCGAAAGGTCAAAGAAATAACAAGAGGTAAAGAAGAAATCATATTGTTCTAATAAGTAACTAGGTAACTTGCCCGCGCATTGCGCGGTCTTAAAAATACTTTCGTTGATCTTATAAAAATGACTGTTTCCTCATATCGAATATTAAAAAATAACAAAACACATTTATTGTTCGTGTAAAGAATAAAAATATATGAGTACCTCATTGTTAATTAAATGAAAGGGTCGATCAATTTTGTCATTTCTATATTCCACAACAATAAAAAATTACATCGTTGATTGATTTTTTTAATAATAATTAAGCTTATTTTCTTTTACTTTTTCTATAGTTAAGAGTATAAAACATTCTACTTATGTTTTCAGTGAATCTCATCGATAGAAGATCTTCTAAAATGTAAAATCAGTCCTCATTAAGTTGATTAATGATAAGTATAGATAAGTTAGAAATCTAAATTTGAGTTTGAGACGCATTTGATTCATTCTTTTACTACATGTATTTCATCATAATTTGACAACGACAAATTTGTCATTTACACTTTTCAACCACTAAATATGCTACTTATCAAAATAAAGATAATGATATTCAAGATAAAGATGAACACATACGTAGTCTAATGAGAGAATAGAATGCATATATTTTATTCTTTTTCTTCATACACACTAACACACAATTTTTGAATTGTTTTGTTTATTTTTAGTCCTTTCTTGCAAAAACTCACCAATTAAACTTCTATTGATTTTTTAACCTTGTTAATACATGATTGAACAATATGTTTACCAAAAACCGAGTTCTACAATCTTGGCTTGTTCTTTTCAATAGTTTTAAAATACTGAGAAGCACAATAGATATTTTTCTAATCAAAAGATTCATAGAGATTACACCATCTAAAAATCAACACATTTCAGAAACTTTAGAATGTCATGAAATTATGTGATAGGAGGTATAATTGGCATAGAAATATTTATTTTTTATGTATGTGTGCATACAGAAACATAGCAGCATGTACTCAAATACAATATTTTTATCGTCACACGTAGTACATGTATATAAGAGAATTATTTACTTACGTGAAAGAGAAATTTTAACATTCCATTAGAATGAAGAAATTAATAGAACCGAAAACGAAAAGAGAAAACTTTGTTGCATGAATTTTGCATCTTCTTCTCTTCTAATCTTTATTTTTCCGTTTCCTTTCCGTTTTCCTTTTTCGTTTCTTTCCTACTTCCCTGTGAGCGCCTTGAACAGTAATAACATGTACTCCTACTAAATCAAATATAAAATTACATAAACTATTAAACAACCTATGATAACATAAATCCCTACTTCACCATAGACATATTTGGAGTGATCTACAACAGAGATCACTACCAAGAAGCAACCTAATTGCATTTTCTACGAGATGTAGATACAAAAATTAAGCCATACAATTGGTTCTAATATCGTCCGGTTGTACCTCATCACTGTCCTTTCCTTTCTCTTTGTTCTTCATTTCTCCTTTCCTCCTTCCTCACAACATCAAATGATTAAGCAGTATACATAAGACTATAGTCCCGGATGTACCTCTTTCTTGTGACTTGTTCATTGGACATAATCACGACATTATACTCATTGCAAGACGGTTAGTTGTTTCTTTAGCGGCATGTACTCGCCTATGGAGAGAACCTATATCCTTGGTATTGGTTTCCTTGAGAGGGTCACCACGAAAAACCGGCTTGGTTATCAGTAAGGTCAGATTCATAAAAGACTAAGTAACTTAGAAAGGCATAATAGGATTTGATGCTCAATCACTTTGGTGGTTGCAACCATCATAGTTGCTTGATAATCAGCATCAACATTTTGGGCACGATCGTTTTTCTCCGTAGAAGATGGATTGGCATGATAATTGGTTACACTAAAATGCCATATACAGCAGCATTTGACTCTTCATTTTTCTCTTCAATTAAGTTGTTGATCATTTACATTCTTAACAAAATCACATTTATTATTCATTGAATTCCACCAAATAAATACCACATTCATCCACAATTAATACTGCATTCATCCATTATGGTCCGTTATACATTGAATTTAAAATAATAAATGATGAAGTTTGGTAAAAATAATTTCAGTCATGGAATAAAGGGAAATTAAAATGAGAGGAAAAGACTATATTGAATGAAAAGGATGAGAGAAAAAGAAACCTTTGTTTTCTTTATATTTTGATGGAATGATGGTCATAGAGACATGCCACATCACTTGCATATAGAAGGGTCATATATACCCCTCTATTATCAAATAGTATTAGTTATAACTCACCTCCGTTATACTTTTGCTTGGTATCTACCCCTGCCGTTAAGAAAACTCACATATTTGCCCCTACTTTTAACGGAGCAATGTTTCAGCCTCACTACTGCCACGTGGCGCGCATCAAAGCAATGATCCATTTTTATTTTTTAACTCAATTAAATCATTCTATTTCTTGTATATGTTTAATTTTATAAATTATTCATTTACTTAATTTTAGATTTTTAAATTCCAGCCTCACCTTTTTATTATAGCCTCAATTAGTAACCAAAACCTTTAACCCAAATTAGAACACCCAATAACCAATCTTGGGTACAATTAGCTAATGTAAAAAATATAATATTTTACAGTTAATTTTGTCACGTGTCTAACAATTAACAAAAAAGATTATATCTTGATATTTTTTAAGAATTTTCATGGGCGAGTTTGGGGTACCAAACAGCGGTATTTTTTTTTTTAGTTCTTCTTCGAACGATATTGTCAAGCCAAAATATGGAGAGTTGGATTATATACTTGGATATGATTTTTTTGGGCAAAAAATTATAAATAACTGCCTATATATAGTGTATTAATTTTCGCTAACCCCAAATAAAAATAGCATAGCTTTAAGTCAATTATACGGGAAAATCAAATACTAAAAGTAAAAAATTGATAAATATTTGTTGCCTAGAATTAAGACTATTTGTCTCTTTAATAGATATTAGGCGTCATCTAAGGGAACCGATCAAACTGAATCCCACGAATTATGGCTGCTATCTTTTTAGTTTTTAGTTTTATGAAATTCAACGTCTCAATTGAAATACATATCACATACAAATATGATATATACATGATGCGTAATAAATTCATATAAAAATATTTTAATAACTAAATTTAAAAAAAATGCATAATACGGAATGGATACATACTACATATCATGTTTATATTATGTTCAACATAAATATAATGAGTCATAAATAATAGATGAATACATGATAAATAATAAGAGTTTATATGCAAAAATATTAGTGAATAAATAAATATTTAATACACTCTATATATATATATATATATACACACACACACACACACACACACACACATACGCATGCGCATTATATTAACACCATTAAAATTATATTTGGTGCATATTAAGTATATATTTGAAAAAATATATAAATACGTTATATTTGTACAAATAAAAAATATAGCTTTTGCACACTGTTAATAATACATAGATATATTGGTAAAAAAAAGTTTCAAATAGTTGATTTGATGAAATTTTCACAAATAATTATTAGTAGCCACAAATGAAAGCACCAGAATTTCACAATTAAAAAAAATTAAAGGAGAGAGAGAAGAGAGAAAGATGGGTGACATTAATTAAAGATTCATCCTTAATTAACCAATGAGTATGATCTATTTGGATAAACTAGCTGCATCATTTTATAATTTCAAAAATCTAAAATTAAGTAAACGAATAATTTATAAAATTAAACATATACAATAAATAGAATGATTTAATTGGGTTAAAAATAAAAATGGATCATTGCTTGGATGCGCGCCACGTGGCAGTAGTGAGGCTGGAATATTGCTCCGTTAAAAGTAGGGGCAAATATGTGAGTTTTCTTAACGGCAGGGGTAGATACCAAGCAAAAGTATAACGGAGGTGAGTTATAACTAATATTTAATAGTAGAGGGGTAGATACGACCCTTTTCCGTTCTCAATTAGAAGATATATAGATATAGATTTAGATTTAGAAATTTTGGGATCGATAAACTATAGTAAATGGAAAAGGAAAGAAAGAAAAATGAATAAAGTTCGCAGTCTAAGAGAAGTGTCGCATACCTTTTTAAAGGTCATTTCTTTCTTTGCTAATATTTGTTTCAATGGTTTTACTAATCGTGACTCTTCGATCCTTTATAGGTTGGGCCATCGGGGAAATGAGAATAACATTGTTATAAACTCTTTTAAGTAAAAAAGGAAGTCGTAGTTTGATTTGAAAGACACATTTTCACTACTTTGCTGTAAAATTAATAGAGGCTTCAAAAAACGCTCCTGCATGCGCCATGGAATATCAAAAAATTATATGTTGTTCAATAAAAGCGGCTACTTCATGCGTGTTGTTGGAAAGTCTAAGGTATTTTTATTGTATTAATAAGAAATATAAAAAGTTGGTAGTAAAATTATCAATTGGTTACAATATTGATTCGGAATTGTATCATTATCAAAATTTCAATATCGGTTACAATATTGATTAGTTATTGTATCATTATCATAGTGAAATAAACTTCAATTATATAGAGTGAAAATGTGGAAAAACTACAAATTGGAGGAAACCTTCTGTGCAAAAGTTCTATGCCATATTGTAATCACCTAATTTTGGCACAAAATTCAAGATAATAGCTAAAATTAATGTGCCAATTTGTCTAGGTATTTTGCTTAATTTTCGTAGATTTTGTCAGTTTGTTTGGCCATTTTGGTTATTTAACTAAGTGAAATTACCGAAAATTATCTCAAAAAATATATGATGTGAGTTTTGCTAGATTTTATCCTTCATTTTAGTTGTTTTAGCATTTAACTAAAGGGAAAAATTAATATCAAAAAAATATTTGTCTTTGTGAGGTAATGCTTAGTTGAAAAGTTTTTACTAGTTAAATTATTTCTTGTGTGTTTTCCCATCAACTGTCGGTTTAATTAGTTAGTTGTGATGTTTGTTTAGTTTCTAGTTGGCCATTTTATAAAAGGGAGGAAAAGTACTAGCCTAACTGTGCAACCCGATTGCCCAATCCCTTGACCCGGCCCAAGGTCCATAGTATAAAAGCCAAAAACATTGCCATTTTTAGTCATTTTACTATCCCCAATCTCCATCAGACTAGAGGGAAAACTTCACCCAATTCTACAAGCCCACCGTGAAACCACCGTGCTCCGCTGTCATCCAACTTCCTCTGGCCAAAATTTTACCTTCCCCGATCGCCTTTCACCTCCTCTCTCCAATTCTCGCCTCAATTTTCCCATGAGACAAGCGAATCGATGTCGATCGGGACCTATAGTTCGGCCAAATCCCTAGCTCCGGCGAAGGTTAGTTCTCCAGAAAGTTTACATTTCTTCAGGTTCGCTTTGTTCCCTTTTATTCATTTATGGACGGTTTCGCCTGAAAACCCACTTCGTTTCTATTATTTTGGGAGTACCGTCGCGGCAAGGTGGTGGTTTCGCACGACGATGGGACTGAAGCAGTGGTGTTGATATGACGGGGCTGTTTTCAGTGAACACAGTGATGGGGATGATGCTATTAATGTTTTGTTGTGGTTGCGAAACTATGGCTGTGATGGGGGGTGTATGGTGATGGCAAAGCAACAGCTTGTGAACCCTTTAATGGTTAAAAAAAAAACTGATCCGAGGCCGTGACGAGGGCTTGTGTCGATGCGATGGCTATTGGTAGCTGCTGTGGTATTTGAAACCGATGCGATGGTTCGAGGCAGCTGCAACGACAGCAAGGCGATGATGATTTTGTATAGGCCAGGCAATAACAGTTGGTGTTGCTATGACGGGTGAGAAGTAGATCCCCCATTTTGTTTTCTTTATTTCCTTTACTGTCATAGTTTAGTCAATGGTTCGGTATCGAACATGAATATCACGTGTAGATTGTTCGGAACAGCCATGTTCTTGTACAAGTGAAGTTTAGTTTGTGAATTATGAAAATGCTGTATATGCCATCGTGCCTGAGATAGTATGATCTGTTCTTTAATTTTGAATGTGAAACTGCTAGCTCCCACTTGACCTCTGTTGTACCATGAACTTGTCGCTTCCTGTCACGTTCCCGAGCATTTATTTGTCTTTGCCTTGTCCGTTAACTTTGTTTGTTTAGACATGAGGTCCTATAATTGTTGCCATTGCTTCATTGTTGGCTTGGTTTTAGTGATTAATCAGTAAAGTGAGCATTCGCTTTTAGTATGTCCGATCGGAGTGTATGTATTATTTTCAAGTTTGTTACCTCTTCATTGGCTCACTGCCAATCTAAGCTCACATGTGAATGTCCCGTTGTTTGCTTCATACAAGTGTGAAGTCTGATTCTTGAGAGAGTTCCTAGAGGGAATGGAGAGTTTCATGGATTTGCTCTTGTTCATATTGCTTTTTATCTGAATATTGAACTGTTAGATTAGATTTGAGAAGTCTGGTGAGTTTATGTTGTTTAGGGTCTGCCTACTAAGAGAGTTTATTTATCTTAAGTTGATAATCTTGTTTAACTTTGTTGCTTCAGATTTTTGTGTCAAAAGAGAGTCATTAGCTTAAATTCAAATCCTGAAAAGGAAAAGAAAAGAAAATTCAAAAGGGAATCCAAAAGTCAAGTAATAGGACAAGTTGGGACAGCTTTAAAGAGAGATTTTGTGTCCTTTCTTTTGTTGTTTGCTGCCAGCTTTAGCATGCCTATAGTAAATTTTCTAAGGGTAAAAAACATAGGCACATGGGGTGTGTTTTCACCCAAGTTTTTAACCCCACCCCTTAGCCTATTTAGCTCTTCTTCCTTTCTTCATTTTAGGGGGATACACATACAGACAACATCTTATACACACACAAATCTGGGCTGAAACACTTTCCACTCACACACTAAAGAAAATTCAGATCTGGAAACACTCTTTCTCCTCTAAAAGAGAGCAATATTTTTCAGATATGAAAGGTTTGAAAAGAAAGTAAAAAAATAGAGTCTTGAGTGTAAAAAGAAGAAGAGTCTTCTGGAGTTTTATTTTAAGTTTAAGGTTTAAAGTGAAGTGTGAAAAGAGTTGTTCTTAAGTTGGTGTTGCTGCTGTTGCCGGTGTACCATTTGCTAGTTTGGAATTGTGGGCTTAAATTTGTATCTTCATGGCATTGCTTGGAAAATCCTCCTAGTAGGTAAACTTTTCAACTTTTGTATGAATATTTTGCTGTGGAATGGTATAGAAGCAACGCTTTAAAGGCTTAAAAGAAACTCTTGTTTATTTATGTTTTCTCTGATGAATGTGCCTATTATGTTAAAGACCAAAATGAGAAAGGGTTGAAGTTTTTGTGCTAAATAGTTATCACGTTTTAAATATTATGCTAAATGGTTGTGGTAAGTGGATCAAGATTTGGATTAGTCTTTCACTATTTTGTTTTAAAACCAGCCATGATCAAGAAGTAAAATTAGATCTAAAACATGAAGTACTTTTTTTTTTGGCAAGAAGAAAAGAATTAGGCAAAAAAAGGGATTTGAATGATTAACTGCTCAAATTTTGTAAAACATATCTAAATAAGTTGTCTTTCATGCGAGAATGATGCAGTAGTTTCGCTTAAATGGTATTGAACTTATGTACTTGGTTTAACTTGCAAATTCAAGTAATAAAAATTAGGCAACACTTAGGCTCGTATGTTAAAGGGAAACCTTTAAGTGAATAATGAAGCTCACTACTTTAGGACAAGAATTTGGCAGTCAGTTATAATTAAGGATTGAGATAAATTTGCTCTAGTATTGACACTAATGACACAGATATACTCGATTAAGCAATTTCAAGTAGGTCGAAACAAGTTTAAAATAATAGCCATTTGTTCATTTGAAACTCACTTTTAAGTCGAAAGATTTCGAACGGGTGAAGTGCCTGCACGATTTAATCGATTTAAGTCGGAAGATTTCGAACGGGTAAAGCGCCTGCGCGATCATATCTCGATTTGAGTTCCCATTTGGACGGACAAAAAAATAATAATAAATTGAAGCGTAACAAATAAAGGCAAAATATAACAAAATAATTTCAAAGAGTCGAAATGCGTCAAAAAAGCAACTGTGCTTGGCACAGGACTCGAGGGTGCCTAACACCTTCCCGAGAGTCAACCGAGATCCTTATCCAGAACTCTGACGCAGACCATTTACGAGTCATAGGTGTTCTAGGTACACCGTTTTGGTGACTTGGCACACCTTTAACTTGTCAAGTGGCGACTCCGAAAATCTCTTAAAATATTAGTGTACCTATCAACACCAGTCACAGAGCCTTTTAAAACATAAGTATAGTTTTTCTTTTTGAGTTGAAAAAGGGTCGTGACAGCTTGGCGACTCCGCTGGGGAGGAAAGTGAAAACTGAGAGTCTCAAGCTTTAAAATTTGTCGTTTTTCGGCTTTTGAATATTGTTTGTATATGTTACCTTGAATGTTACTGCTTTGATATGTTTGAACTGTATATACACAACTGTCTTCTCTCATACACCTCTGAGTCTTCTGAAACACTGCACACATGCACGCCAGTTTCGCTTCGGCGTCTGGAATTTCTGTCGTGTCTCAGGACACAAAAAGTTAACCCTTCTTAGAGAGGAGGTGCGTTGGGTTAGGCCGTTAGACGTTGTCGACCGGTACCCTCAAGGCACTTTCAAATTTCCAGAAACTATAGAACATGAACCCATTGAGTCACCTAGAGTTGAACCTGTGCTTTTATCTAGGTCGATTTATTTGCATGTCATTAGACTTAGTGAGGTGCGCGGTACACCGGTACCGCACTTGTCTAGGCTGACTCCCTCGCGTCATAATGGGGCCCACGCCCCTAAAAGACACATCATGAGTACATAATTTGTTGCATTTGTTCTAGTCTAAGGGTTGTTATGCTGACCGATCACCGAGGGGCGTGAGCCAAATTTTGAAAAAAAAAATTAATTAAAAATGATAGAAAAATAGGGTTTAGTCCCGTGTCTTGAAATATTTTTATTTAGTTGTCCTTTTACGCCGTTATAATGGCGAAAATTTGTCAAATTTTTTTAGTCTCATGTTACGTCCGGGCTTGGTCCCAAGTAGTAGAAAATAATTTGTAATAGTTTTGCGTCGTTATAATGACGAAATTTTGGGATCCTTTTGTGTTTGAGTCTGTGTCCAAATCAAGTCCATATTTTTTTTAAAAAAATAAAGGTAATTTATCGGGATTTTACGCCGTCATAATGGCCAATTTTTATAAACCAATTTCGCGTCTAATTTGTGTACTATTTTTGTGTCGTTGGGTCGTCCTAATTACCAGATTTTGTAAATACTCTAAGATTCATTTTCAAATTAGATCGAAGAGTTTGTTTCAAAAATCATTTGTGCCCCATCTTTACGATGTCGTAATGTTCGATTTTGGGATTGAAAAAAAAAATTCATAATTCGTTCTTAAGTTCAGTTTGAATCTCGGGTTGAGTTTTAATTTTTCATTTTAAAAATAATAATAATAATAATAATAATTGGAAGCCTACTTTATTTTGTTTTGTTTAAAGTCAAGTCAGGGTATAGACGATAAATTGTAATTAGCTAAGTCGTATTTTGTGTCGATCCTCGTGAAATAATCCGACTCCGCTAAATGTCGAGTCTCATTATTTTCACCGTCCAGGGTACCCGCCCAATGTGTCAGTTTGTATATATCTTTGACTCGTGCATCATGTCAAGCATTTTTATTTTGAGTTTGTCTCGTGTCGTTTGTCTAAATTACGTTTGTTGAGTCAGAAAAAAGAGGAAAGGAAAAAATAAATATATTAATCATCTAAGTTCGTCCTTGTGCTGATATTGTATCAGTTACAATTTTGATCAAGGCACATAAGCAATCTTTCGGGGGATACGATCGGTACACTCGGCTTACGCCGTTAACCGTTTCGGGATGACGCATAACAAACCTACGCTTGCAATATGTGCTTCTTTTGTGCTAACCCGGTTTGTTTGCATAAGCTTTGGAATTTGGAGATTTGGTACGGAATTCTGGCATCATTCCACACATACACAACAGGATCAAAGGAACCCATTACCATGTCATTTGATAAGGGAAATTCTGAGATCGGCGTCCATGAACTTCTGGTGCTGGAAAATAAGAGGTTGACTGAAGAGGTCAAAAATCTGAAACAATTGGTGGCTGATATGTATATCGCCATGAAAACGGGACAAGCTTGTTCTACCGTGCCAGTTAGTCTTCTAGGGCATGCCTCGACTGTCTTACATCAGGCACAAGGCCCTACAGCTGAGGACCTGCAGTATTCTCCCGACTCTCCCTACTATAGCACAACAGATGTTCTGAGAACCTTCCCAGGGTGTCCTCCGGCACCACCACCTCCGCCCAAACAGAGGTGTGCTTCACCCCTGGTCTCTGTTCCGCCATTCACAGGCTTAGCTAGGACGGAGAGTCATGGGAAGAAAGATGAAAGAGAACGAGGTCCAGGAAGGAGGGATGAGGAACGGTACAAACGGCTCCACTCACGCCATCGAGCCTCACAGAAGCAGCATTCGCAACACTACCCTTTACAAAATACAAAACATTCCATTCCTCCACTCCAAAAAGTGCGACCATATGCTCCAAATTTTTCATATCCGCAATGGACCACGCCAGCCTCACAGCCCACATACCACACTCACCAAGCTCCACATAATCAATATCGGACTCCACCAGAATTTCCATATCGATCAAGGAGACCCTCTACTTTCATCCCAAGACACGAATACAAGAAGGCACGAGAAGAGAAAAAGAGAAAGCTCACGCCAATCAGGGAATCTTACACTAGTGTCTTCGAGAAGTTGCAGGCTTTGGATATGTTGAAGCCGATCTATGGGAATATGCATCCCACGGGAAAGGTTGATTACTCTCGCCGATGTGCTTACCATTCAGGTGCACCGGGGCATGACACTGAGGATTGCCATTTTCTCAAGAAGGATATCCAAGCTTTGATTGATAACGATCAGATTCAAGTTGAGGGTTCAGATGCACCAGATATAAACCGGAACTCATTGCATGTCTGTGATGATGCGCATATGGTGGGTATGGTGGATGTAGAAGATTTGAGAGCTGAATCTGCAATGCCGATAATACCTGTTGGTGATGTGTCAATTTGGGCCAACCAAATGCTTGTGACAGTGAACTCTGCTCCTGAAATTGTGCTTGGGGTAGCAGACAGAGTAATAGGTGATGAAATGAAGAAGACGAACATGTCTCTTGAGAAGCCAATTCCATATCTTACCGGGTCATTCATCAGTCCCCAAGAGTGAAGTCTACCCCGATAAGGGTTGGAGATAGTGAAGAAAAGCAGAAGATGTTGCCAGATTCAGGGAATTTCTTTGGTATCAACATGGTACATTTTGGTGAAGGGCTCAATAATGCCTAACACAGGAAAACTATCCCTGACTTGCAATTGAGTGACTGTGAAATGTTGTAGCTTGTTTTGCAAATCTTTCTGTGTACTTGGTTATTTAAGGGTTGTAATCCAGGTGCATTATTTTGCTTATTTTGATGTTCGAACCCTTTTGTCTTTAATTCAATGAAAAGCGAGATCTTTTTCTCGTCTCGACATTATTTCTTTTATTTTCTTTCTTGGTCTTGTTTTCTTAGTATTTTGTTTTATGTTTTGTCGTCCTTAATAACATGACATGCGTGCGGAATTTACGTCTTGATCTAAACACACGCTCTGCCATTGTGAGCTATTTGAGTAGTAAAGAGGGGTAAAAGAGGGAGCGAAATAAGTTGGGAAT
The DNA here is from genome assembly GCA_029990575.1 of Petunia axillaris subsp. axillaris. Taxonomy (NCBI): domain Eukaryota; kingdom Viridiplantae; phylum Streptophyta; class Magnoliopsida; order Solanales; family Solanaceae; genus Petunia; species Petunia axillaris. The sequence continues at coordinate 20,197,959 of JARKNS010000010.1, read as the reverse complement.
CAGCGAAATAAGTTGGGAATCAATCGGTAGTCATCCGATAAAGGAGATCGGTGAGAAGTTCAAGATCGTGCACGGTCGCTTCGACCGAAGTTGAAATACCAGTTTGAGAACCATCAGTGAAGCAGAAGCCGATGATACGCGTGGATAAGTCTAGATCAATTCTTTGAATCATTATTTGTGCGAGGCATTCTCGGGTCGGGATGACGAACGGCTTTCGTTTCTGCTACCCAAACACAATACCAATTTTCTAGCCCTTTGAGCCTTGAGTATTTTTCTTTGGCTACCCTCCCTTGGAATCAATTCGATGTGATTAAAGGAAAGAAAAAAAAAAGAGAGAGAAAAAAAAGGAAAAGAAAAAGAGAAAAGAGGAAACAAAAAACAACAAAAATCTACCTCAGTGGTAGAGCTACGTCTGACCTGATTCCTCTCAAAAGGATACGTAGGCAACCATTCGGGTGCGGTCATAATAGGAGAAAGTTCATTTTTCCCCTATTCCTCGTTGACGCAAAAGTTTGCCTCCAAGTTTGCGGCCAATGTCAAAAGAAATTCAAATCCCCAATATATGCTAAACTGGGGCAGAAGTTTGTTTTTATTTTATTTTAAAAAAATAAAATAAAATAAAAACAAACTTCTATGTTTTTGTACCATCTATTCATATGTTTCATGAGATATCAGTCTCGAAATCGAGGAAGAAACTCAAAGCGCCCCAGTTTATCCTAAACTGGGGCAGATGTTTTTTTTTTTTTTTTAAAAGGGATTTAAAAAAAAAAGGGAAAGAAAGAGAAGAAAGTCAATATCTTTTTTTCATTGTGTTCATCTCGGGGGATAGTCTCAATATCCCTTATGTCTGCATATCAGAAAATTCAAAAGATAATTCCTCATATTTTCAATAAATTGGGGCCTCAGTTAGTTATTTTAAAAAAGGAAATGATTCCAAGGGTTGTAATATTTTACCAAGTCGTTTCATGAGATGCTTTCATACCGCTCTTCAAAACAAAGAAAAAAAAAGAGAAAAAAAATCAAAAAAAAAAAAAGAGAGAGAGAGAGAAATAATCCCCAATTTGCCTAAACCGGGGAAATAAGCTTCTTTTATGTTTCAAAAGCGGTGATTTGGAATCTTGTAATGCTCATTCTAGGCGTCTTATGGGATGTTTCTGAGCTTTTATCTTGAAACCCTTTCTTCATAGCCTAACCAAATCCAATGTTACAGTCCAAATAAAGACCCTTCTGACCGATCATTGAGAATGTCAAGCCGAGTAGGGTATCAAGGGATAAGTTCCACGCTGTAAAGTCGCATTCTTATAAGCCGACAATCGCACTTGGGAGCTGGGAGCACCAAGGTCATTAAAGAAGAAATTCTCCGAGGAATCAAGACAAAGGCCAAAATTGAAGGAAGAAAAGAAAGAAGGGGTCGAGCAGCAAGGAAAGATCGGAGTGTCGATTAGGAAAGAGCGAAAAATGACAAAAATGAAAAGAAAAAAAAAAGAGAAAAAAAAAAGTGAAGTCTTGTCGGTGAAAACCTGAAAGGGCGCTGCAAGACAACGGTGAGTTAAAAGAACAAAGAGAGAGGCTAGTCGGTGAAAACCCGAAAGGGCACTGCTAGTCGAATGAGGGTCGTTAGATTTGCCATCAAACGAGATTGGGAAAGTTGGGTACACAGTCATGGATGGACTATGTGAGCGGATTAAGAGTTGATTCCAAAATACATGTCATGTTAAAAAGATCGTCATCTCTTCAGTCCTTTACCTCTCCCGTAAGGGACGTCATCATTTTTTTCATCTTTTGGTTGGAAGCTTTGTCGTTTCCATCATTTTGTCTTACTTCAGCTCGTTTCAGTTTCTCCAACATCAAACGAGCAAAGAAAGTTTTGCAAAACTTGTTATAGTTTCATAGTTGTATTAGAGCAAGTCCGGACCAACCTTGATAATTGGAGCCCAATGTTCCACATCGGCACAAAGTATGCCACACCAAGGAGTGTACCATGAAGGAGATCATCAAAGGACATGCAGATTTCAAGATGCAGTTTCAAATCAAAGCCTGCCCCAGCAACAATTACAAGTTTTCAGTAGTCAAAGCCCGTCAAAACGGCAATTTCAATTTTTCAAGTCAAAGCCCGTCAAAGCGGCAATTTCAAATTTCAAGTTTCAAGTTTCAGAAATTTCATTCAAGTTAAAGCCTGCCAAGCAGCAATTTCAAGCCTTCAACAGTCAAAGCCCGCCCGAGCGGAAATTTCAAGTTTCAGCCATTTCATTCAAGTCAAAGCCCGTCAAAGCGGCAGTTTCAAGTTTCAAGTTAAAGCTCGGCAGTTTCAAGTTTCAAGTTTCAAGTTTCAAGTTTCAAGTTTCAAGTTAAAGCCCGCCCGAGCGGCAATTTCAAGTTTCAAAGATTAACTGGATTAGTTGGAGCTTCAGACCAGTTCATCAGCTTGTGGAGAATGAGGAAGTAATTTGGAAAGTCGAGGCACCCACCTGGAGAATGAGGGAGTAGTTTTGAGAAAGTCGAGGCACCCACCTGGAGAATGAGGGAGTAGTTTAGAGAAAGTCGAGGCACCCACCTGGAGAATGAGGGAGTAGTCTTGAGAAAGTCGAGGCACCCACCTGGAGAATGAGGGAGTAGTTTAGAGAAAGTCGAGGCACCCACCTGGAGAATGAGGGAGTAGTTTAGAGAAGTCGAGACAGGGAGTAGTTTAGAGAAAGTCGAGGCACCCACCTGGAGAATGAGGGAGTAGTTTAGAGAAGTCGAGGCACCCACCTGGAGAATGAGGGAGTAGTTTAGAGAAGTCGAGGTACCCACCTGGAGAATGAGGGAGTAGTTTAGAGAAAGTCGAGGCACCCACCTGGAGAATGAGGGAGTAATTTGGAAAGTCGAAGCAACCACCTAAAGAATGAGGGAATACATTTGAAGAAGGCTAGGCGTCCACCTGAAGAACGAGGGAATCCATTTCTGTAAAGAAGCAAGACCCATCAGAGTGATGGTTTTCAATTCAGCAGAAGCAAGACCCATCAGAGTGATGGTTTTCAATTTCCAGCATAAGCAAGACCCATCAGAATGATGGTTTCTAATTTTCAACAAAAAGCAAGACCCACCAGAGTGGTGGTTCCAGTTTTATCTTTCAAGTCAAAGCCCGTCAAAGCGGCAATTTCAACATTCAGTTCAAAGCCCGTCAAAGCGGCAATTTCAACATTCAAGTCAAGCCCGTCAAAGCGGCAATTTCAAAGCCCGTTAAAGCGACAATTTTAATTTTCAAGTCAAAGCCCGTCAAAGCGGCAATTTTACTTTCAAGTCAAAGCCCGTCAAAGCGGCAATTTCCACTTTCAAGTCAAAGCCCGTCAAAGCGGCAATCTCAACTTTAGAGGCAAAGCCCGCCCGAGCGGCAATTTCAAGTTTTCAAGACCACTTGGGTAGTGGGAGTTGCGGACCATTTCATCAGCTTGGGAAGCATGAAGAGTTAGCTTAGAAATTGTAATTTTACATTTCAATATTGTAATTTCATTTTTCTTTGTAAAGCAATGACCAACAGCCAGCTAGCCAGCAACCAGCAACAAGTGGCCAGCAACAACAGTCTCAGTGTGTGTAGAAGTATCTCTAGTTAGTCCGGGTAATTCTAGGAGCGTCGAGTCAGTCCCAGTTAGTTCTGAAAGTGTCTAGAGTTAGTCTTTGTATGTCTAGAGAGTGCTTAGTGTTAGTCTAGGAGAGTCTAGTGTCGTTTTGTATGCGGTAGTCCCAGCTACCGCACGTGAGGAACTACACTGACCTGATTCCTTAGTCCGGGGATATGTAGGTAACCTTGTTCTCGGTTAGAACCGAAATTCAAGGTACGGTCACCATTTTGAAAAAACATGCTCTCGGCTAGAACCGAAAAAAGAAAAGAGCCAAAATTAGTTGTCGATTACGTCTTTGTCCGAAAACTCTTCATGTTCTCGAACAAAGAGGGGCAGCTGTAATCACCTAATTTTGGCACAAAATTCAAGATAATAGCTAAAATTAATGTGCCAATTGTCTAGGTGTTTTGCTTAATTTTCGTAGATTTTGTCAGTTTGTTTGGCCATTTTGGTTATTTAACTAAGTGAAATTACCGAAAATTATCTCAAAAAATATATGATGTGAGTTTTGCTAGATTTTATCCTTCATTTTAGTTGTTTTAGCATTTAACTAAAGGGAAAAATTAATATCAAAAAAATATTTGTCTTTGTAAGGTAATGCTTAGTTGAAAAGTTTTTACTAGTTAAATTATTTCTTGTGTGTTTTCCCATCAACTGTCGGTTTAATTAGTTAGTTGTGATGTTTGTTTAGTTTCTAGTTGGCCATTTTATAAAAGGGAGGAAAAGTACTAGCCTAACTGTGCAACCCGATAGCCCAATCCCTTGACCCGGCCCAAGGTCCATAGTATAAAAGCCAAAAACATTGCCATTTTTAGTCATTTTACTATCCCCAATCTCCATCAGACTAGAGGGAAAACTTCACCCAATTCTACAAGCCTACCGTGAAACCACCGTGCTCCGCTGTCATCCAACTTCCTATGGCCAAAATTTTACCTTCCCCGATCGCCTTTCACCTCCTCTCTCCAATTCTCGCCTCAATTTTCCCATGAGACAAGCGAATCGATGTCGATCGGGACCTATAGTTCGGCCAAATCCCTAGCTCCGGCGAAGGTTAGTTCTCCAGAAAGTTTACATTTCTTCAGGTTCGCTTTGTTCCCTTTTATTCATTTATGGACGGTTTCGCCTGAAAACCCACTTCGTTTCTATTATTTTGGGAGTACCTTCGCGGCAAGGTGGTGGTTTCGCACGACGATGGGACTGAAGCAGTGGTGTTGATATGACGGGGCTGTTTTCAGTGAACACAGTGACGGGGATGATGCTTTTAATGTTTTGCTGTGGTTGCGAAACTATGGCTGTGATGGGGGGTGTATGGTGATGGCAAAGCAACCGCTTGTGAACCTTTTAATGGTAAAAAAAAAACTGATCCGAGGCCGTGACGAGGGCTTGTGTCGATGCGATGGCTATTGGTAGCTGCTGTGGTATTTGAAGCCGATGCGATGGTTCGAGGCAGCTGCAACGACATCAAGGCGATGATGATTTTTTATAGGCGAGGCAATAACAGTTGGTGTTGCTATGACGGGTGAGAAGTAGATCCCCCATTTTGTTTTCTTTATTTCCTTTACTGTCATAGTTTAGTCAATGGTTCGGTATCGAACATGAATATCACGTGTAGATTGTTCGGAACAGCCATGTTCTTGTACAAGTGAAGTTTAGTTTGTGAATTATGAAAATGCTGTATATGCCATCGTGCCTGAGATAGTATGATCTGTTCTTTAATTTTGAATGTGAAACTGCTAGCTCCCACTTGACCTCTGTTGTACCATGAACTTGTCGCTTCCTGTCACGTTCCCGAGCATTTATTTGTCTTTGCCTTGTCCGTTAACTTTGTTTGTTTAGACATGAGGTCCTATAATTGTTGTCATTGCTTCATTGTTGACTTGGTTTTAGTGATTAATCAGTAAAGTGCGCATTCGCTTTTAGTATGTCCGATCGGAGTGTATGTATTATTTTCAAGTTTGTTACCTCTTCATTGGCTCACTGCCAATCTAAGCTCACATGTGAATGTCCCGTTGTTTGCTTCATACAAGTGTGAAGTCTGATTCTTGAGAGAGTTCCTAGAGGGAATGGAGAGTTTCATGGATTTGCTCTTGTTCATATTGCTTTTTATCTGAATATTGAACTGTTAGATTAGATTTGAGAAGTCTGGTGAGTTTATGTTGTTTAGGGTCTGCCTACTAAGAGAGTTTATTTATCTTAAGTTGATAATCTTGTTTAACTTTGTTGCTTCAGATTTTTGTGTCAAAAGAGAGTCATTAGTTTAAATTCAAATCCTGAAAAGGAAAAGAAAAGAAAATTCAAAAGGGAATCCAAAAGTCAAGTAATAGGACAAGTTGGGACAGCTTTAAAGAGAGATTTTGTGTCCTTTCTTTTGTTGTTTGCTGCCAGCTTTAGCATGCCTATAGTAAATTTTCTAAGGGTAAAAAATATAGGCACATGGGGTGTGTTTTCACCCAAGTTTTTACCCCCACCCCTTAGCCTATTTAGCTCTTCTTCCTTTCTTCATTTTAGGGGGATACACACACAGACAACATCTTATACACACACAAATCTGGGCTGAAACACTTTTCACTCACACACTAAAGAAAATTCAGATCTGGAAACACTCTTTCTCCTCTAAAAGAGAGCAATATTTTTCAGATATGAAAGGTTTGAAAAGAAAGTAAAAAAATAGAGTCTTGAGTGTAAAAAGAAGAAGAGTCTTCTGGAGTTTTATTTTAAGTTTAAGGTTTAAAGTGAAGTGTGAAAAGAGTTGTTCTTAAGTTGGTGTTGCTGCTGTTGCCGGTGTACCATTTGCTAGTTTGGAATTGTGGGCTTAAATTTGTATCTTCATGGCATTGCTTGGAAAATCCTCCTAGTAGGTAAACTTTTCAACTTTTGTATGAATATTTTGCTGTGGAATGGTATAGAAGCAACGCTTTAAAGGCTTAAAAGAAACTCTTGTTTATTTATGTTTTCTCTGATGAATGTGCCTATTATGTTAAAGACCAAAATGAGAAAGGGTTGAAGTTTTTGTGCTAAATAGTTATCACGTTTTAAATATTATGCTAAATGGTTGTGGTAAGTGGATCAAGATTTGGATTAGTCTTTCACTATTTTGTTTTAAAACCAGCCATGATCAAGAAGTAAAATTAGATCTAAAACATGAAGTACTTTTTTTTTGGCAAGAAGAAAAGAATTAGGCAAAAAACGGGATTTGAATGATTAACTGCTCAAATTTTGTAAAACATATCTAAATAAGTTGTCTTTCATGCGAGAATGATGCAGTAGTTTCGCTTAAATGGTATTGAACTTATGTACTTGGTTTAACTTGCAAATTCAAGTAATAAAAATTAGGCAACACTTAGGCTCGTATGTTAAAGGGAAACCTTTAAGTGAATAATGAAGCTCACTACTTTAGGACAAGAATTTGGCAGTCAGTTATAATTAAGGATTGAGATAAATTTGCTCTAGTATTGACACTAATGACACAGATATACTCGATTAATCAATTTCAAGTAGGTCGAAACAAGTTTAAAATAATAGTCATTTGTTCATTTGAAACTCACTTTTAAGTCGAAAGATTTCGAACGGGTGAAGTGCATGCACGATTTAATCGATTTAAGTCGGAAGATTTCGAACGGGTAAAGCGCCTGCGCGATCATATCTCGATTTGAGTTCCCATTTGGACGGACAAAAAATAATAATAAATTGAAGCGTAACAAATAAAGGTAAAATATAACAAAACAATTTCAAAGAGTCGAAATGCGTCAAAAAAGCAACTGTGCTTGGCACAGGACTCGAGGGTGCCTAACACCTTCCCGAAAGTCAACCGAGATCCTTATCCAGAACTCTGACGCAGACCATTTACGAGTCATAGGTGTTCTAGGTACACCGTTTTGGTGACTTGGCACATCTTTAACTTGTCAAGTGGCGACTCCGAAAATCTCTTAAAATATTAGTGTACCTATCAACACCAGTCACAGAGCCTTTTAAAACTTAAATAAGTTTTTCTTTTTAGTTGAAAAAAGGGTCGTGACACATATCATCTTAAAATAATGGTGGAATGAAGATTTATGTAATCGTGAGAGATGAACATGGACGTTATATCTCATTTAATTAATGTCCTTAATTAATAAATGATTTAATTTTTTTCGGTTACTTTGAGTATGTACTTTATTAATATTTGAATATATAATGAAATATGTACTATTCGTATAAGCATCCATCTGACCATCTCTGCTTAATTAATTGTTCAAATACTCTATTGATTAACGTAACATTTGTGATTTAAAAATGAAACAATATTTGAATAATGTAAATAACAACATATTTGAGTAACTGTATTTAGAGGTGACTCGATACAACATGGAATTTGGTGGAATAAAAAAAGATTTTTACTATGCCATATATCCAATAATAATAATAATAATAATAATAATAATAATAATAATAATAATAATAATAATAATAATAATAAATAAATCAATCAATCAATCAATCAATCAATTATCATCGTAAAAGATTACTTTTTCCGTTCATTAGACTCTCTTAAACAATAGTAATAAATAAACTCAAGATTAGGGGGGGGGGGGGGGGGGGAAGAAGAAGATATTCAGTTTACTTTGCTAGCAATCTGGCACTACGTAGATTAGCCAATAATCAAAAGGAAAAAAATGACATAATCCATCACAACTTGATTAGATATCCGCTCTTATAGAATTCCTCTATTGATGATTACCAAATAAAAAAAAAGTTGTGCTGCCGCATTAAGAGCAAAAATGTTTATCATTCGGCTAACCCAAACGACCAAACTGCAGCACTACAACCCCCCCCCCCCCCCCCCCCCAAAAAAAAAGAAGAAAAAACACATTCCCTAGATTGAGGTTTTCCGAGATTAAATAGTACACTTTGTTGATAGTATATCTCGCCACCGGTCTTCTTCTAATTGAAGCTTTGGTGAAGAACGAATTCACTATTTCAGGCACTTATAATGAGGAGAATGTATAATCTTTTTCAATGGAGTAAACAGAAAAATATAGCTATTGAAAGGCAATTTTTGAACTTAGAAATATAAAATAAAAGTATGCTGAAGAATAAGTTTGCATTCTGCTTATATAGTGGTGATGTTCAAGGATTGATGGAGTCCTTTTACCTTCTCATTAATTGAGAGAGAACGTGTGCTTGTTGCCATTACTTTCAAAAGGAAGAAAACGGTTAGGAGTATTTAAGATGAAATATAAAGCACAAGACGGATAGGAGTAATCATGATTAATGAAGAATTATGTTTTAATAACCTTTCACCAAACAATTTGAAAGAGTGATTTGAGAAGAATGGAAAAAGGGCAAAAGGGATGAATCCTTGGCCATAGAGCTATGCCACCTCACTTTTCTATAGTTCTCAATTAGTAGATAGATAGATAGATAGATAGATAGATAGATAGATAGATACTGTTTTTCTTGAATAAGTTTCAAATTTTGATTTCAAGGACCTAGGAACGTAACATGGATCATAAGGACGTGATCCAAACCTTTGCTCTAATACCAACTGATACCATTCGAGATACACAAAATAGTGAAATATAAAATTAACAATTATTGATATCAAAAGTAAGATAGATTTCGATTAAAGTAATCAAGCCTAGCAACAAAGAATTTAAGAAACATATTCTAAAAAATATTTTCCTTTATTCCAATTATAAATTGTTCATAAAAAATTGAATCAAATAAAAAATCAACTAAATTTGAAAGAAAAACTAACATTTTTTTGGGTTATAATTATAGGGGCGACACTTGCCCCTACACTTCCTACGTTCTCCCAGCTAATTGCTTTGAAATGTTGTCTAGGAAATAGCAGCACTCGACCTCAATATCCTAGTTAGTTGCTTTAAAGTCTAGCCTAGCAAGACAACACTTACGCCCAACCCCTTCCCCCAATCTTCTTGCTAATTTCCTTAAAGTCTAGCTTTGGAAGCACTTGCCTTCGACTAGCTCCGTCACCCAATCTTCCTAGGTAGCACTTGCCCTCTACCCCTTCTCACATTCTCCCAGCTAATTGTCTTGAAGTCTTGCTCTACCTCTTCTCACATTCTCCCAGCTAATTGTCTTGAAGTGTTGCTAGGTAATACTAGCTCCACCTCTTCCACAAATTTCTCACATAATTTAAGTGTAGCCTAATCAGTTTCCTCCTACTTTTTTGTATTCTCCGGACTAATTTTCTTGAAGTCTTGACTAATCAATACTTCAAAAAATTAAAATAAAAGAAAGGAATAGAATATGAGGTCATTTTGCTAAAACCATAATAATTCTTAGAACCAGTGAATTTTGAGGATACCATGTGTATTTTTTCATGACGAGCCATCCCTAACCTTTTAAATTAAAACTTTATACAATTCTAATAGATCTCCTCAAGTTGGAATAAGATCCCAATTGGATTCTTTCCTATCTCTTCTAATATTTCGATGCAAATTCATATTGCACTCACAATTTTACTGAAATAATGATAAAAATACATCGATCAATATTTTACCATAGTGTTCGTGTGTTTAAAAAGATACTGATAGATGTCGATAATACTCTGTCTATCCCATGTAGGTAACAATCACTTATTGAGAATTAAAGGAAATTTTTTATCGATAATGATTTTTGTTACTTTCAAAATTATTTTGACGATTAATTATTGTGATGTGTACCTTTCTTTTATATAGTTTGGAAATATATAAAATTATATTTCAATAAAGCTGAAGGTTTTATGTTAGATACTTTGAATTTTTTCCTAGGCCGAATAATATCTCATAAAGTTCACAGTTTCACTATTCCAAAGACGACGTTCACCAATAGCTAGTAAGCCCTAGCTTTCTGCCTATAATATAGGAGTAAACAGGAGCAATATTCAGTTTTCATTTACTAACCCTAAGAAGAATAGTATCTTCCAAGTTGTCAATAATGGCCTCCAAGCTGTTCGACCTAAAACCAGATAATGTCATCGTCGAAATCCTCTCTGCGGCCCTAAAATCACTCAAGCCCTCCGTCTCCCAAAAAAGCCGCAAGCCCCCCGCCGCCCTGGAGCCCTCTCCAGCCCAAAAAATGCCCGAGCCCTTCGCCTTGGAGCCCTCTGCAACCAAGAAAAGCTCGAGATGTCCACCACCCAAAAAAAAACTCATCGCACGTTGCGCAAGTGAGGGGTTGTTGTTGGTAAATTAACGTTCCTTCTGGATGGTGATCTGATTGATTGTGAAAAGAGTGAGGTAACGCTTAATCCTTCAATTGTTAAGAAGACAGAGCAATGAAGCATTGTTTATTTTGTTGGTTGCGCATGTTTATGAGTTCCATATGCTGACTAATGATAAGTCTTTTATAAAGATAAGTCTTTTATAAAAGAAAATAAAGACACAATACCTTGGGAGTCTGATTTGATGCGATGCAAGAAAGAAAGCGAGGAGATTACAGTAATATATAGGAGAATAATGAAAAAGAGAAGCCATAGCATATATAGAGCACGTCGCGGGGAGTATACTCATGCATGCAAAACAAGTGACTTTCCTTGTCAACAAGAAGAGTATATATAGGCTTTTTTGGCATATTGTATGTCTGCTACATCCATAACTCTATAGCTTTTTTAGGGGGACAGAGGCGAATCTAAAAAGTAATTTAATGAATTAACATTTTTTATACTTTGTACCAAAACATTGAGTTCGTAGATGTTGAGCTATCCGCGGGAAGGTTTGGCCCAAGATAGGGGTCAATGAGCTCATCATAATCAATTTCCTGGTATTACTATATATTTGTATGCAAGCTTGTATTTTCTTTATTACAGTATTATTTTGGATTTCTTCTTACTGATTAATATTGTATGATATATATATTACTATTACTGCAAAAAATATCAAATAAAAGGAAGAGGAGCACTATTCAAATGACTTCTTTGGAAAGTGCAAAAAAGTCGGAGTACATAACAAGCAAGCATTTTCGCTCTATATATGCATGCAAAAGTGTTGTGTTATATGGAGCACGTCAAAAGTTTGCAATAGTAATATTCTTCCAGCCACCTACGTATGTGATCCCTATTTCACTTTTTAACGTTGATCTTTTTTAGCACTTAAAGTGTTTCTGTAAACTGTTTATTTATTCTTATTCAATGTGGAATTGAATTATTAAAAAGAACATTAATCAAAGGCCACTAAGTGATAAGAGACATACAAAACACTACTAAAAAAATTGTATTTTTCGACTACCACTGTTCGACCGAAAATCGGTCAAACAGCTATTTCGACCGATTTTCGGGTCGAACAGTTAACTTAGTCAAAACTGTTCGACCGAAAATCGGTCGAAATAGCTGTTCGATCGATTTTCGGTCAAAAAAAAAAAATTGTACCTATCGACCGAATTTCGGTCGGTCGGACCACCCGTTATATTTTTTAGCAGCGCCCCTCTCCTCCATTTCTATCTTCTTCCTCAATTATCAAAAACCCTCTAAACACTCCCCAAACGTGAAAAACCCGAAAACCGCCATAGCCCACCCCCAAAATCAAAAATCAAACACATTCTACCCTCTTAAACACTACCTATAACAAGAAATTCAAGGTAAATTCTTAAATTTAGGGTTATTTTAATTACTTTGTAAAACTTAAACCCTAACTTTTTAACTCATTTTTTTTGTAGTTTTGAAGCATATAACTAGTGGGGAATCATTAGTAGGTGCTATTGGAGCATAAATCAACCTCGAGATAAGGTTTTTTTTTTTTTATTAAATCCGAATTTAATTATGTATTTAATTATTTTTTAACTTTGGCCTATAATGTTGCATAGGTAGTTAATTATTAGTTAGCAAACTTTATTGTAGTTATTGTTGATGATGATGAACTTGTTTGGTATTGTTAACTATTATAAAGTTAGGTTTGTGTTGTTTGGGATTGTTGTAGTTGTTGGAATTGTTTGGTAGTATTGTTTGGAATGTGTTGTTACCTTGGTATTGTTGAGAAGATGAACATGTTATGCCTAAAACGAATAAGCTTTTGTTGGTTTGAATTGCTTTGATAATAGTAATTAATAGAGTGTTATTAAAAAATATTGTTTGTTTGGGGCAAAAAAATGGCAAAATATTATAAAAAATCATACATATTGTTTCTCAATCTGTACTTTGATGTTTTTTTTTTTAATAGGCTAGTTTAATGTACTTATATAATTATAAACATAAGAAGATATTTGTATTCTTATTTTTGCGCAATGAATGTGTTTACTTTGTGCAATGAATGTGTTTATTTGTGTGCACATGTGCTAGTATGTTACATATTTACTTGTTCCTTAAGTAATGTGAATGTGTCAACAGGTATGAAGAAAGTGTTTAGTCGAAGGAAAAAGGCAGGTGAGCCTTCAGGTGAGCCGGCACAGGACACTCCTACCTCTCAGGTGCCGCATCACCTTCCTACAGGAGCACCTTCAGGATACAGTCCAGACTTTTTCAGGCCACCCGGCATGTCTTAGGTGCCGCATTCGCTTCCTACAGGAGCACCTACAGGTTACAGTCCAGATTTTTTCAGGCCACCTGGCATGTCTCAGGGCCATCCTGGTTGGCGGCATAACTTCAGTAGTTATGACATGACTGAGACCCAGGCCGGTCCATCCCAGGGCGTTCCCAGACTAGGCGATCCCACACAGTCCACTAGTCCGTCTGGGTCGACTCAGCCGCCTTCCGACCCATCTAGCCCTACCTGCCCTTCGGTACAGCAGGAGATTCCTTACTATGATCGGAGATCGCCCTATTACATCGGTGAGCCTGGCACATGGGAAGACGGGTGGTTGATTATTTATCCCGAGGGGATAACAGGTAAGTATAGTATTTTTGAAGTTCTTATCTATTTAGTAGTAAGTTTTTAAATGTTAGTATTTCTATTAACCCTTCTATTTTTTTATGTAGCTTTTGCCCCCAACACTGATGCTACTCCTGTGGTGACGAAATGCATGAAATCTCAATGGAAAGAATCGTGGCCATCCTGGGGTGCTGTGCCCCCTCAAGTAAAGCAACGGATAATGCAAGCTTTTGAGGTGATAAATATGCATATGGTTTATCACTAATTGCAGGTTTTTTTAATGATTATGTTTAAATAAAATATTTTGATGAATATAGCAGGTTCAGTATAAGTGGCATCCGGCTCTGGACTATAAAGTCCGTTCTAACTTCCCCAAGAAATGCGGGGAGTTATTCAAGAACGCAATGTATAATGCGCGCAGAAAAGGAAAAATGCCCGGCTTTCTCTATGATCATCAATGGAGAGAGCTGCAGCAATATTGGGATACTCCCGAATTTCAGAAGAAGAGCGAACAAGGAAAGAAAGCGCGGGCATCAAGTAAGGGTGGATCGCTGCATACCGGTGGCTCAGTTAGCGCTGCGACGCAGAAGATGCGCTTGGTAAAGTAATTTAATTTATAAGAATTACTATAATAGTTTATTTTTTATCTAACTTGTTCTCTTCTTTAATTTGTAGGAAAAGCAAGAAAACCGGACTATTCCACTCTCTGAAATGCACAAGATCCGCCATATCAAGAAAAATAAAAAGGGCGGAGAAGCCTGGGTCGAACCTCGAGCACAAGAGACCTGGGTAAGTAATTAAATTCAAACTAAAGTCGCGCCAATCCTTCAACTTTTAAACTTCATATTTGTACCGTTGATATATTTCTGTTTTTCAGGAAAGAGCTACAAAGGCCGTTGAGGACTGGACCGCGACTCAACAATCTGAATGCGGAAGCAGTACCCCAGCACCGCTAATGCTCGAGCAAGAAACCAATTTATGGTTGGAAGCGGTCGGAGGGGTGAAGAAGGGGTCCACTTATGGCCTTGCAACTCTGTATTCATCTGGCAAGCATAAATCGAACTATTTGGGCTCGTGTTCTACTGTGCCTTCAAGCTATGTAACTCCTGAAAAAATGACTCGGTTGGAACAGGAGATTGAAGAACTGAAAAGACAAAATGAAGCTATGCGCTTAGCACAGGAGGCTCATCAAAGACAAATGCATGAAATGATGCAACAGCTCCTAAGGAACCAAAAAAAAGGCAAAGGAAACCGTGATAGCTCGGGAAAGGGAAAGAGCAAGAGCAGGCGTCGCCACCATTCGCCGGCTCAGTCTGATGCCGAGTCTAGTTCGGCTTCTAGCCAGTAGTAGTGATTGTTGAACTTTAAACTGTTTGTTAAGTTTGTTTGATTATTGTAACACTTAAACTAATGTTGAAAGACTCCTTTCTATTGTTTGGCTTTGTTAGCCTTGTTTGAATATCGTTTATGAATGTGTTTTGTCTGGATTTTCTGCGTGTTGCTGAATTTACAGGTGGTGTAGGGCTAATTTCAGCTTTTATGTTGCAGGTTTTTACAGGTTTTCGACCGACTTTCGGTCGATAGTTGGTCAAAAAAAATTACCAGCCTTTCGACCGAATTTCGGTCGAAATTTTGTTCGACCGAATTTCGGTCGAAGAACATGTCACTTTAGTCCATGTTCTTCGACCGAAATTCGGTCGACGTTCGACCGATTTTCGGTCGAAGAGCTATTTTCGACCTTATTTGGGTCGACCACCACGATCGGTCGAAATGCGGTCGATGTGTCGACCGTATTTCGACCGATTTGGCAGTCGAAAAAGACAGTTTTTTTAGTAGTGAAAGTTGGCGCAACACAGATTTTAGGATGTGGTTTTGCATATTTTGCTTTTCAAGAGTAATGTCAAATACATTACATATATCGAACATGTGACCCCTAATTTTGGGAAGGAAAAAAAAAAAGGAGAAGAACTAAAACCAGAGCTCCAGATAAATAGAGTAGTAATTTCTTGAAGGAGAGGAGACTATAAGAATCAACAAAATAAATCACTTTACAGCAAGAGTTTGGAAGAATTATCTGAACATGCAAAATGCTTATGCCATGTTCCTGTCACTACACTAAAGTATAGAATAAGCAACATTATTTTAGCGACAACTCTATTATAATATTGTCAGTTAATTTCATCTCTGCGCTTTATTCTTCTTGATAATAATATTGTTAGTTAATTTCATCTCTGCGCTTTATTCTTCTTGATAAAATTTTCTGTTCAGTGGTAAAATTTTCTGTTCAGTGGTCTATATAAAAGTACAGGAAACCCCTTTTTCAGAGCCAACGCTATCTTGACAATAATACTTGCGTTTAATTAAGCCGTAAAATGGAAATATATTAAGGATCGGAAGGTCAAAGAAATAACAAGAGGTAAAGAAGAAATCATATTGCTCTAATAAGTAATACTGTCAAAAGAATATGCTGGGAGGGCGGATACATCTGTGGTTTGTGCCTGCTCCAATAAACTTGGAATGATTCACATCTTAATCATGCACCAAGGATAGGAAAACTATTGCTAGTAAAACCTCATAAGACCGAAAAAAATCCACTCTCACCTGAAACCCTCCTGCTCAGGTGCAGGCAGAAATGTACGGAGGAGCTTGAACTAGCAGTCACTGCTTTGGATTAACTTAGTATAAGTTAAACAGTTGCGCTGGCCAATTTCGTGTTCTACCAGAAGGATCAACTCCTGATAGCTCCATGGAAATGTCAATGCTTCGATGTTGAACAGCACGAACAACGCTGATGCGACATTGTAATTTTACCACAGGGCAGGCATCAGTACCGACTGCTGACATATTATCAATGTTCAACTCTCCTGAGGATACCATTGCAACTGGTTCCGAGAAAGTGAGGACAGTCTGCGACCAGTGAGTGCTGGTAGTATAGGGAGATGTGGACAAGGTAGTTGGCTTTTCTTTACAGAATCTTTCTGTAAATCCAGTCTCAAACCAAATGACAACTCCATAACACCACGTTGTTACAGGTTTTGAACCTGTCGATTCATTTCCAGAAGTCTCTCCTTTCAGCTCAAGTTCAACTTTTGCAGTAAAATCCATCTCCTCAGACTTCATTGTCACCAGATCAAAATTCTGTTCAGAAAGTATACTGGAATGTCAGAGGATTACTGAAAAATACAGAGGTTTTTCTCTAATTTTAATCTGTTTAACATGGTATGCAATCGAAAAGCACTTTTTCATGAGGGAGGGATTCAGTGGGAAAAGCCAGGGACAAATTTTCTAGCAACAGTTGTGTCTTCACAATTTCACCTGATTCTGTCGTGTTTTTTATTTCTCAAATAATATATCCACATAACTATTTAACATTAACAATGAAGTTCATATAGCCTTCAAAAGCTCACACTTAAACAATTTCTCCGGGCTTCTATTAAACATAAGTGGATCCTAGAATCAAGTGGAAAGATGAACACTGGGTAAAATTAATCAAACAATGGGCTAAAGATATTTTAGTTTAGACTGTCATGACAATATGTCTAAAATCTAACAGACCACTGATATTGATATAGGACCGTAAGAGGTCAATAAAGTTTTGAAACACAGTTTTCATGCTCTTCCAAGCAGCTAAGAAAAGACAAACCTGAAGAACCGTTGAATTGGTTATTATATCACAGCTGTCAACAACATCAACTTTTGGAATTTTGGAAGCATCTTTATCGATTTCCTTGCCTATACAAGACATATTAAACCCGTAAACATTTTCCCAAAATGGAATGCTCATACCACCTCTTCCGAATCCTGCAACAAACTAGGAAAAGGATGTAGAGATAGGTGTTAGTTTCAACCTAGAAACAAATGATGAGTTAAACACATGCAAGAAAAGCTTTCAAGGGTTACCATGGTTGCTGTATCCGGAAGAACAGCACCTCCCGGCTTCAAAAATAGATCACGTGCATACAGGACAGAGCTAAGCATTGACTCATAAAGCAGGCAATAACCCATCCATTCACTCACTAACACATCGACACTGTGGGGCTGAACTTTCTGGGTCTTCTGTAGCTCTTCAACCATACCTTGAACCACTTCCATTACACCATTGCCCTGACGAGAACCTTCATTCCCGCATCCATTTCGCAAAAGGGCATTGTCTTTAGCAATCTAAAATATAAAGTAAAATAATTGGAAAGTATGGAAGTCAGTAAATGAAACTGGAGCTGCAAAATGTGAAGATAAAATGTTGACTCCAGAAAAGCAATGTGACAATTTGATAATGAAAGATTGATGACCTGAGCTGCCACAGCTGCCATCTTTTCACTTGCTTCAACTGCAATCACCTTTGATGCACCTGCCTGGGCTGCAAAGAGACTAGAAACGACATGAATTAGACTAATTGCACGACTCCTCTTTAAATCTAGAAGTTGAACTCTTCTTCATAATTTAGTTAATGTCTAAAGAAACGACCAAAAGGAACAGTATCAGTGACCAATTAGGCATGCATTCAAAAAATCTGATCACTATTTTTTTTTTTTTTTTTTTTTGAGCAAGGTAAATTCAAAAAATCTGATCATTTCGGAGGTCTTTGACCATGACTACACTGCAAATACTGAAATAAGTATTTTCAAGTTGAATTTCCGTCATCATTATTTGCAATTCAGTACTTGAAATACTAGTGAAATACTGAACTTGTCGAGGAGTTTTTCAAGTGAAATACTGGTTAGCACCCACAAAACTTCCACTTCTTATCCAAAAAGAATTTTATGTCTTAACACATTTTCAACTTCCAACTAGTTTGATTTTTTACTTCAACTTCAAATGCTCTTTTTCAGTTTTAATCAAATACTGTCCAAACGCCTACTTAGCTATTTCATACTCTGATTACTCAATACAAACAATGTAATAACAGAAGGGGCTCAGAAGTTAAATAACGCTGACAACACACCATACAACCACTGAAACAGACTGATTTATGCTCCAATTGCAAAATCCAGTATTCTACTGCTACTCTATTTTTAAGAGGATATTCAATTAATTACTCTATTTTTAAGTGGATATTCAATTAACTAGGACCTCAGTTAGTCTGGCCAAATGAACTATCTGCAGGGACCTTTGCATGGGCACCTTATAATGCTTGAATAAGAATATCAGTGCCAAGGGAATATTTCAGCAAACAACTAACTAAAGATACACTACTTCTCTTTGTTTTGATAATGTCGAATACTTACACTACGAATAGCTGTAAGGATGGTTTGCTCGCTACAAAAACATATGGGAGCCTAGAATGAAATAGGACAACTAAGAGATCATTTGGTGGGCCAATCTGCAAAATTCCTCATACTAGCAATTTTTCCTATATTCCATGTCCACACAAGAAAATAAACATATGGACTTTCAAATGTTTCTTCTTTGGTTTGTGCATGCTCCTCCCACTTGTGGCTCATCCAACTATCCGAAATGTATTACTATTTCACCTTCTGAATCAAGGAAATGAAATCAATGTAATTTTAAATCTCCCTTCTTCAGCTTGGGGTACTGTAATATAAGAATACAAATACATTTAAAGCTTAGTGCTTGTTCACTATATCTTCTTTCACTCCCAACTACCTCCTTCTTAGTTTTTGTATTCCTCTTCTTTTCCTCCATTTCTCCCCTAAAAAGTAGAAAAAGAAAGCTCAAGGTCCAAGTGCTCACAGAAGAAAAGGACCTAGAAAGGATTTAGATGACCCAACTCTTCAAAAAAAAAAATAGATACCAAATCTTCAAAAAATTGAATCAAAAGACCAGCTACAATGGTAAATATTGTAGATAAGGTAAACATGAGAAAAATCTCTTCTCACCTCAATATGCCAGTACCACAACCTACATCCATGACTACTGCACCTTTTAAGAGAGAAGGATTCTCCAAAATGGCTTGCCGATAAGCATCAGTTCTTACCTGCATAAGCCACAATATTGACAATCTTGTTACCTAATATTTCAGTGGTGCCAGTTCATCCCAGAAAAAGAACACAATTATTAATATGTCTCAGGCACAAAGAGGCGGAATGAAATAGCTTTGCCAACAACACAACTATTTATGAATCCAACGAAGAACCTACATCAGCTTCAGAACAATGTTTTGGCGGCAACAGCAGGAAATGAATGTTAATCAGATTTGAAAAGTTGATGGAAGAAAATAGGCTTTAGCGTGAATTAAAGAGAATGGAGAGCAATGCGGTTTATAATATGGATATCGAGACTTTCTAAATTCTAATGAAGAGAATGTGCAAGGCAGAATACAATGTTTGAGTCTGGATCTTACATACTTCGATTATTACAATTGCATATTATTAGTGCTTTTTCTAGTAAAATTATTGTCTAAAAAATATAAATAAATTTAAAAAAAAAAAATTAAAATCCCCAAGGATCAGATAGCAAAGCAGAATAACTAGAATAGATCATGTCTGATGTTTTCTTGTTTCCTTAGGTTGGTGAAGCATTGAAGCATGTTCAACTAAATACTGGCTTCCATAATCTAGTATACTACAAATAGAATTAAAGAAGCCCAATCAACATTTAGCTTAACATGGGACAAAACAATTTGATAGACTGTATCTTTCTCCAGGAAAAAATACAGTTGCTATCCATAAAAAACCTGGCCAAAGCCGAACCTAATAAACATGGAAAAGGCTTAATCAAGGGAAACAAGTTCATCGATCTCAGTAGAAAGTATGCAGGACAGTAACCAATAAGTTACCTTATCACTTATCATGTCCCTGTGGATACCATATGAACTATAACCACCAAAATAGTTTTTATTTACGTCAATAATCTTTTTTGCTGCAACTTTTTTGAGATATACTCTGGAATCTTCAGTCCGGTTCATATTCGAAGAAACACCATCTTCTGCAGCGACAATTCCATTGTCTAACTTCCCCAAAGAATTTTCAATCGGTTCTAAGCTGAAGAAGACTCTACCTTTGTTTTCTTCTGTTTCAGACTTAAAATCATCCTCATCGATGCTAATTTGTTCAAATTCCTTAATTAACTCCTTTTTGTCGACACACATAACATCGTCAACATCATCACCCTCATCATCTTCATCAAAGCGATACAAAAGTGCATCCTCATTCAAGAAAGGCTTTAAAAACTCATCATCATTCCAAGGGAACGATCTGTCATCAAAGCTAGTAACCTCGTGCAAATGATTCAGTAGATCTTCGTTTGACTTGCACGAAACTCCACAACTCCAACATTTGTTCTCAGCAACCTATTATCACAATATATATATATGGAAAAATTTTAAAAAAAAATAAAAAAAGCCATTAGTTTCAATTGATTGCACAACAACTACTACTACGATGCCTCAATCCCAAGCAAGTTGTGGTCAGCATATTCAATCATCACTGAACACGTTACTCATTTAAACTTATATCATGCCAATAATAAGCAAATACAAATACCAATAGACAGTAACCTTTTTGATAACCAAGAAATCCCTAATGGCCAGTGGCGCACGATTCAAAACTCGGTTGATAATGAGCCCACCCCTCTACCATTCTCCACTTAAATACCAATTTTTCACTCCGTAACGTGCCCCTAACCCACACATGAAAACCTGAGTTCTTACAACTAGACCAAAGCCGGGGGCACAAAAACATAATCTCAACTAAACTAGAAGTTATAACTAACACATTTGAAATAAGCAATGTATTGAATCAATTACCTTAGACCTAACATAATTAATGAGCTTAAAGCAACCATAGAAATCCAAACCAAGACTAGTCTTGAGAGCGTTAAAATCGAAACGGTGTATGGATAAGCAATGCTCAAAGAGGGAAATGCTGGAATTATGCAACGAGTCACAGAACAAGCAGATTAATTCAGAGTTCATAGCTTCTTCCTCGTTTTCTCCAAAATCATCCCAGTTTTGGTCCTCTTCCCTATCATCGTCTGAATTTTCACCTTCTATTTCCATGTAAATGGTGGATTCTTCCATTGAATTTGCCATATGAATTTAGCAAGTTCTTGAATGGTAATGGTTTTTTGTTGGGAACTTGTTTGGGGGAAGTGTAAGAAGAGAGGTTGTCTAAAACCCTTTAAAACCCTACTCTTTTTGTTACTCTATTTTGTCCTATATTATAAGGGGAAATGATTTTAGTACCCCCCAAGGTTTTCACAATCTCACTCCAAATATTTACTTTGGAATTTATTAACTTGAAAATGTATTGTTTGTGATAAGTATTTTATATCCCACTTAGTATGCCAAAAACAAATGTGGAAAAAGTGAGGATGAGGGAATTATGGAGCTGTCTCATACCAAATTAGGCAAAAAAATGGAAGTTATACAATGTTGTTATTTAATTTTGTAACATAACTTGTCATAAATAAAATAAAATTTTAAAAGTACGAAAAAGTAAGGTGTGTTTGGTACATGGAAAAAAAAAGATGTTTCTACGTCTTTTCTTGTGTTTAGTAGAATATAAGGGGAAAAAATAATTTCTTGGATTCCTAACTTAGCCCCCGCAATTCACCCCCACCCTCACTCTTTTCCCATTAACCACCCAACATTCTCCACAACAAAAACTTCACCAACCTGAACCTTACCACATTCACCCCAATCTCACGACCCTACACATTTGTGCATCGCCGACGTGAAAACGAAGAGGAGTTACTACGCCCGTACTGGTGTGAAAATAGAAAAGAGATATGATTAGCAAGGTTAGAAAAAAAGATTATGCTGGTGTCGGATGGTAAATGAAGAGGTGATTCTGAAATTGCTGTGCAATGGGGGTTGGGGAGTGAGAACTCGAAGTTTTCAGATGAATGAAGGTGAGGGTTAGGGGTAAATGTGTTGTAGGATTAAAGGCGGGGGAGAAAGGTGAAGGGTTAGTGGTGGGAGGTAGGGGTGGGGGATTTGGTGGAGCATGAGAGTGGGATTAGGGGTTTGTGTGTTTAAGAAATACTTTCTCTTCAATTGTTTGAACTTTTTTTTTTTTTTTGCTCTATTTGGAGGAAAATAAGTAGTTTAGGAAAATATTTTCCAACTTAAATAAACCAGCCAAACATAGAAAAATGAGAAAATATTTTCTAGACAATATTTTCCCCTATACTAAACACACCTTAAGTTTTGAAAAAATCCAGACATCTTATATATCGTCCTAAGATGGATCAACGAGAAGTGGGAACCCTTTTTCTTGGTTTTTGAGATTTAGCGTCAAGATATGTTTTGTACAACATCGGCTCATTCGATATTTAAGGGAGTTAAAATCGAAAATCAACAAACTCAGATATTATCCAACAGATATGCATTATTTAATTATGATAAAATCATTCTTTCAATTATTTGTCATGGTAAGCTTTATAAGACTAACACTCATGTTCAATCATCAATGATGATTTGACTTTAGGGTAGGCTTTGGGTTGAGATATTCTAAGATTGGTTCATTTATACCCGTGATGTCCTGAGTAACACAACCTAATATTAAAGTGTCAAGTTGATACATGAAAGGTAATTGATTGATTAGTCTATGCAATTTACTATGAGCATGATTGAGTAAAAATTGGACATCAATAAATACCTACTTGGATAATTTACTATCAGATGAAAAACATATGATTCATAAGGTGCAAGTGAAATTCATCATTGGTTGTGGTTTGATCCTAACATATGTTGTGATATATATATATATATATATATATATATATATAGTCATTCTATGTTGTTTTGTTGTAGAGTGTCAAAGTAACATTGCAGTTGATAATATTTATTGGCTAAAACTAATATATGTAGTATTTCATAAAAAATAAATTTAATTTTCAAAAAAAATTTAATATATGATTCAAAATCTACAAAGTTTATATTAACTAATTTGAGACCCCTCTTTTGTCGCAAATTAACATCCTTAAATTATCATAATCACTAAGTGAGTATAATGATATATTTGGAATATTCAAATCTTGAACATAATATAGTCTTGTAATTATTAAGAGGCTATTTAGCTAAAAAAAATTGCGAAGATAACTTTCTATGGTCGGTCTGCCACACCACCAACCACCATAGCACAACTATCAATTTCAAGTTTCAACAACCACCATAATTGACGACCTGCACTCCCCAACCACTGTTATATTGCTAACAACCACCTGTCATACCGCTGCAACTATAGCCACTGCCGACTACCATCACAACCACTATCCACCTCCTTATCGCTCTGTTCTCATAGCTGATATCACTAGCCACCATAAACCACAACATTAAAATCTAATATTTTTGTGTGGGCCTAAATCTAGTTAGGTCGCTCAAATAAAATTTGTAGAGTGGTTCACAAGCAAATCGTTGTATCAAAGTTATAATCGAACAAAGATTAAAATTAAACGAGGCGAATGCTTGATGAAAGTAAGTAAACAAGGGAAAGAACAAATGAGTTGCAATGCAAACAAACGAGCCAAGGCCTAAAAGAAGATATTTGAGCAAAGCATAAGAGTGTTGTATTTCTAGAGTCATTAATGACTTTTAACTATTACAGATAGCTATTTATAGCTTACAAAAGATGCCAAGGTAATAAATGTACTTTAAGACAGTTAATCTCTTGTTGATCATGGCCAGCCCATGGTCTTCCTCTTTAATGCAATCATAACGACGACAGTTGCAACTTTACCAAAGAATAATTGTTATATCGAGGGGTATATTGGTGCAATCTGGATGAGCACTCGAAGCCGTGGAGGATTCATGATCGACATCAAGAACTCGGAGTACTTTAAGAGGACATGGAAAGCAAGCTCTTAAGCAACATGAGAGTGCTCGAGCAGGAGAGCTCGAGGAGATTGCTCGAGGAGAGTGCTCGAGTAGGAGAGGGCCCGAGCAAGATTTCGCCCTACGTCCTGAGCTCGAGGCTTATGTAATTTTTCATCCAATACATTTTCGATGAAAACTTAAATATTATATTTGAATTTTACATATTTCTTAAAAAAATTATAAAAATTCAAGATCCAAATTAAAAATGCGGTATTTACATAAATATACAATATAACGCTCTTTTTTACAGTAAAATATCAATATTATTCTATTTTTCAAAGCATAGCAATATTTTTTCAAAACCTAGCAAAATACATATAAAAGGTTAATAAAACCCTAGATCCACCTCCTACCACTCCCCCAGCCACCACCCCCATCACTGCCACTGTCGCCGCACATCGGCCGTCGGTCGCCGCCAGACGCTAGTCACCAATTTATTTATTTTTTATTTTTATTTTTTATGGATCTGTGTGTATTTTTCACTGTATGTGCAATGTATGGACAATGATACATTGTGCATACAGTGAAAATACAAGTAGACACACACACATACGATTATTGTATGGATGTATATTCGTTGTATGGTTATTGTATGCGTGTTCACTCACCAGACATACACACCATATACAAATCGATAACCCAAAGTTAATTATTGCATGATAAATGTATATTCATAGTATATACAACACATACACCACACATACGCATGTCACACGTTCCTACCATCAACAAACACCAAACATACACCACAACCACCCTATATCCGCTGTGTCCCACCGGGGAAAAAAAAGGAGCAAAGTAGAGCGCTGCTGGGCACTCACCGAAAATCGGCGGGTTTGCTCTGCTATAGCAGATCTGTAGCCATCGGACCTCAGGTGACCCGGATTTGGAATGGAGCGACGGGGAAAAGAGGGTAGGGGGAGAAAAATGCGAACAACAACAGCGACCGAGAACACAAGCAGCAACGCGCGACTGGCACTGACAATGGTAGGGGAAGGGGAGCGGGACGCCGGCGACCCGGAAGGGGGGAGGGGCGGCGGATGTGAAAATAGTGGGGCGGGGTTTGGAGAGAGAGAACGTAGGGCTTTTTAAAATTGTGCTATATTTGGTAGCATTGTAAACAGGGTTGGATTTACATACTAGGTAGGGGATGCCACGACACCTGGTAGCTTCGGCCAAGGCTTTGTATATATATGTATATTTGTATAGGAATTAGTATAAATAGAACAATTGGCACCCAGTGAACAAAAGTCATCCCTGCTGCCAGTGTTAGATTACTCCAAGTTTCTCCCTGTGGAGTTGGGATCGAGTCCTGCTGTAGTAAGTTTTCCCCTTCAGCATTTTTTACTTTTTTCAATTACAATGACCATCCACCCTTTATACTAGTCCTACCCTAGGGCCTAAGTAAGAGGCTATCTCTTTTTCATGTTTCCATTTAAAGCTAAATCTCTTTTTCTCTCTTTTTTATTTTCTTTTTATTGTTGTTTTCTTTAATTTATTTATATTATTAAGCTTTATCTTTTATCATATTTTTTGGTAAATGGCTTGAATGATTTTAATTAATATATTTTTTTAATTTTTCAATCAAGAGAATAATTTGAGCAATATTTTACATTGACTTTTGGAACAATTAAGTAGCTTAATTAATCGATTTTTTTGAATAAATTCTCATAGCTTGAAAATTTGAAGTTTTTGTTATACAAAGAAATGCGATAAAACTTGACAATTTAGATGAAATAACTAACATGAAATTATTGAAGGTACATTAGCTTAGTCAATAAAAAAAATAGATAGTAACTAAGCTATTTTTAAGTAAATTTTATAATTAGGACGGTCGTTCATGAATCTTTTTTGGTAATTTGCAATGTCTTTTATAATATATTATTCAAAACAAGCGTGAAAAGGAATAGTTGAATTAGAGCTAAGTTATTATCTATTACAAATAAAATGCGGCTTAATTAACTTAGTCAAAGTAAAAAAAACCGACCGACCCGTCTTATTATTTTGTCTTAATGACGAAGGGTTGATATAGCGAGTGACACCTGCAACGTTCTAATCCTGGATCCATTCCTGATTGTAAAAAATATTACTATATTTCGTAAAATTGTAAAATATTACTACTATATTTTTTTTAAAAAATTTCTAAAATGAGAGTGAATGTAATTTCCCCATTAAAATCGAAATATTCAAATGTGTTTAGGTTCAAACATTTGAATCATTAAAGAAATAGGAGTAACAAACATAGCCTAACACTATATTTGTAGACCAACTTCAGACGCCCATAGATTTAAAAAAAAATCTCACTCATCCAAATGTTTGATTTCCATAGAGACAAAAGAAAAAGGGAATTGAATAAAAGAGCTGCGACTTGCGGCATACAAATCTGAAAGCTTTCCTTATTAGTTACACACTTCACATTCACACTTTAATTGAAACATTCTTCCACAAGTCTTGGTATTTACTTCAAATAAATAATGCCCTTTTGACCTCCTTCAAATTTCACTCAATCTTGTACTATTCAATTCTAAACTTGGATTTCTTTTTGGTTGATGTAAGTGTGAGTTGCTAATCAAGTGGGACCATGGAAGAGTAAGTAACATTTTTAAAAATCTGTGCTTTGATACTTATTTTAGATCCTATAGTTGCTTTGAAGTAAAAATCTGAAGTTGTTAGGCAGTTAAAGTTCAAGATTCTTGATATGTTATGTAGATTTAATAGTAGACAGTTTAATTGTATGTAGGGAGAATGATACAGAGCTTCTACAAAGATTTCGACGAGATAGGCGGATACTTTTGAATTTCATACTTTCAGGAAGCTTAATCAAGAAAGTGGTAATGCCTCCCGGAGCTGTTTCCTTGGATGATGTGGATCTCGATCAGGTCAGCGTTGATTTTGTCCTCAATTGTGCAAGAAAAGGTATGATATCTCGGGCATCGATCATCGATGTATTTAATTGAACAAGTTCACTTCATTCAACTAGTTTAGTTGCCTTGTTTTATTATCTTTTTATTTATTTCTAGGTGGACTCCTTGAGTTGTCCGAAGCTATTAGAGAATATCATGACAGCAGTCTGTTCCCTCATATGGTAATATTCGGACTTGCCACGTACATTATGTTATAAATGGTTGCTTTTTATGAATGTTTCATTTCTCGCTGATCTGTCTTGTAGTTTAGAATTCTTTCCATTAGGGGATTGTTATGCAGCAGTTTTTGCCTATTGCAGAACATTATATCGCGCCTTTCATTCTTTTGATGGTTTCCTTTTGGCAAAAGAGTAATGCAGGTTCAACTGATGAATTCTTTTTAGCTACAAATCCTGAATTTTCGGGTTCGCCTCCAAGAAGGTTACCTCCGCCTGCCCCTATTGCCACATCACTACCTAATTTGGCAACACTCTCAACGTCAGAGTCTATTGATGATGAACCATTTGAAGAGCTGTCTAGTTTATCCAAATCTCAATCTCTCAAGTCCACACAACAACAAGAGTTGACAGTTGATGACATCGATGATTTTGATGATGACGACGATCTAGATGAAGTTGACAGTCGAAGGTATTCAAGAAGAGTTCTCAATGATGCTTCTGATCTTGTGCTTGGATTGCCATCATTTGCCACCGGTAAGCCTGCTTATTATAGGTGCATGCATAGAGTGGACTGGTAACTTCTACTTCCATAATTGCGTGGCCATCTTTTTGCAGTATTAGGTGACAATTTGTAGACTCTCTACCTCTAAGGAGCTATATTTGTAGTAGTGGTTACACCAGAGATAAAGAATTTGAAGGGAATAACAGTTCAATATTCTATGCCGCTATTTCTTGGTCATTACATGCTACTTCACTTGTAGAACCCACAATCTTCTTCTGAAACATTCTCTCCTCATGCTTTTATGTGGATGGATGGGAAATACTTCTAATTCTAGGCTGTTTTTTAACTAGCTATTGGTGATGATGACCTCCGTGAAACAGCATATGAGATCCTCCTGGCTGCCGCTGGAGCTTCAGGGTATTTTTCCCTTTTCTGTTTCTTGGGTTGAAACTTACTTCCATCTGATTAAATTAGAGGCATTTAATATGCATTTTGTATGTACAGGGGCCTCATTGTACCATCAAAGGATAAAAAGAAGGAGAAGAAATCTAGATTGATGAGGAAGCTAGGGCGGAGTAAGAGCGAAAATGTAATGACCCAGTCTCAACATTTATCTGGACTGGTCAGTTTGTTGGAGACGATGCGTGTCCAGATGGAGGTAGGAGAATGACCTTGTTACTTTTTCTTGTAAACTTATAATGACACTCTTAAAGTGGTCACTTTTCAGTTCATCCTAAATGAGCCACTTTATTATAAGAAAGAACCACTTTAGTTCTACTAACTGAAAAGACCATTTTTGTGGAAATTTTACAGCTCCACAAAATTTTGCCCTTCTCTCCCATTTAAATGGCTTTCCAGTCTCTTAGATTCTTTAAAAGCTACCAATAGCTTACGAACTTGCTCAACCATCCTCAGAAATGCCTGCTGCCCTCAAGTGATTCATAATGGGTTGTTGATAGTGGTTTGCTGCTGGGGTTGGTGGTGAGGAAACATATTCAAATGGAGAACAGATAGTGGGAGGGAGTGGTGAAAAAAGAAGGTAGAGGAAAAGAGAAGTTGGTAGATCTGTTGCATTTGTAGTCAAGTAGATGATTTTGGTTGAAGAGAAGGTTAGACGGTCTTTTGCCTGTTTGTGAGGTTTTGTTAGGGTTTGTTCTTTAAAGAAGTTGAGATGGACTTGTTCCGGGAAGTGCTGTGTCTTGGCTTCAGTTTTGCAGTGTCTGTTAACGATACATCCTTAGGTTCCTGTGAAGCAAGGTGACATTAGTGGGCACCTTCCTCAAAGTAAAAATAATGCTACACCCAGCAAGTTCCTTTTAATTTCTTTTTCTTGGTGGGAGAGGCATCACTTTCCAATTGAGTGGGGAAACTGTTAATCAATGACTCTAGATTATGTTAATTATGTCTTTATCTTGTGAAGCCAGGTATACTAATCTTAGCTTTGATTTAAGTGAAAATTTGCAGATCTACAAGAAAATGGTAAAAGGAGTTACTAAATTTTGATAAAATGACTTTGAACTGAGGAGTGACAATGTTTAAAAAAATGATGATTGCGTGCTCAATTATTGAGAAATTTACAGTTTCATACATGCTGGGTTCTTACTTGATTATTACGTACAGATTTCTGAGGCCATGGACGTCAGGACAAGACTTGGGCTCCTTAATGCGATGGTCGGAAAAGTTGGTAAAAGGATGGATACAATCTTGATCCCATTGGAATTGTTATGTTGTATTTCACGCACCGAGTTTTCTGACAAGAAGTCGTATATTAAGTGGCAAAAGAGACAAGTAAGCAATGCCTTTCCCACACTATGAAGACGTAAATTTTGTCTTCTCTCCTTTTCTTCCTAATAACTGCAACGAGCTTAGGTTGTCAATTTTATGTGATGAAATTCGTAAATAATATATTTAACATTTCTGTTACATATTTCCTATTCTGTCAGTTCAGTTAAACATGTTGGAGGAGGGGCTCATAAATCATCCTGCTGTAGGGTTTGGGGAATCTGGGCGAAAAGCAAATGAACTAAGGGTTCTTTTAGCTAAGATAGAGGAATCTGAGGTTGGTACTTTATCTCTGTGACATATAGTTACTATTCTACTAAGCTCTATTCCACTGTTTCTGAAGAGAAATTTCTGCTTTATTATAAATGCTGAACTTAAGTATTCGCAAATACTAGTTTGGCCATTAGTATTTGCAAATGCTGAAGTTAGATACTTAAACTTCATTTGCGAATGCTGAACCTTAATATTTATACTTCAGTAAAATATTAAAATAGTGACTTCTTGTGTATTTGAAGTGAAATATTAGTTCTGCATAAAGCTTCACTTTTCACTACTTTTGATCTCTGCTTCAACTCAAATATTGTCCAAATGCCTATACTGTCTAGTTTCAGTGGCGACTTAGGATTTGAAGGCAGTGGATACACATGCGTTAACCAACACTGTGTCTCTGAGTTTTGAGTAACATTATGCATTTAGTTGGTTTGTTAGTTCCAATTCGACTTTTAGTTTGTAAACAAAGAAAGCAATTTAACCAAAATGACTTTTGGTTCTGTGAATCTTTCAAGAATTTAGTTTTCTGTTAAGTTTGGGGATCTCCTATATTTACAAACAAGTATGTAACCTATCCTTCTTTTCTATAGTGGAATCACAAATTAAATCATAATTTACCAGTTCGCTAAAGGTCGATGCAGTGAGTGTAACTTGTGGCTTATTGGATTTCACAACAACAACAACAATACCCAATATGTTCCCACAAGTGGGGCCTTGTTGGATTTGATTTTCTTAATTTATTGCCAAATATAGTAATTATTTAAAATACTAAATAGATGGATTGAAACTAAGGATGCACTTCACTTCTTTCAAACAAATTAAACACAGTTTTGATTTACTTGGAAGTTTGATTTTTGAAGCTTGATCTTCTTTCTGAACCTAGGGTTCCCTTAATATATGTGTCAAAATATAGAAAGGTTTAAAATAAAAGTTCGAGTTGGAGAGGGGATTTTCATCTTTTAGATTGGAGGGAGGGTCTTTTCATCTTCTAGATTAGGGGAATAGGTAAAGGAGAAAGGTAGAAAAAGGAAACATAAATAGGAAAGAGGGATGACATTTTGCGTGAAGGAAAGTAAAAGGACCAAAAAAGGTAAAAAGGGATAAGGAGTTTTTTTTTTTTTTTTTTTTTGATTTTTGATAAGGTAAAATATGTATTAAAGTGTACCAAGAAGGTACTAATATGTGCAACAGAGTTTGATCACATGTTATATCCCAAAAAACTCAAGTAAATCAATGTATTGTGCCATATTCTTTACCATGGTATTCCTACACCAAAAATATGGATAAGGAGAAAATGTAAGATAAAAAGAAAAACATATGAGTTCAGCTTCATGCCTAAGGAGAAAAGAAATAGAAAAATTGGTTTGAACTTTGAACTTCTAATTCAGTCATAAAGAAGACTTTATATTCAGCTATTTTAACGGTGCAACCAAGCTTCTTTCTTATGTATATACATATATATACATATGCTTCCAATTATATACCTAAATGTACACAGTACAAGATGGAGACTATGGGTGCACATGCACCCTGGAAAACGACTACCTACATCTACATGTCTCTGCTATTGTCTAGTCTACCAAACGTGGTATTGCATTCTGCTGGCTAACTTTTAAATTTCCTATCATGACCTACATAATCTTTTGTTATCAGCTTCAAGTTATTCTGATTAATGCTAAGCTTTACTAAGTAACTTCTTCTGATAAGCTGTTCAAGTGTGTATACTTGAAATGGACATGTTTTATCTTCGGGTACTTCTATTTATTCTTGTCTCTTCTCTTCTACTCTCTTCAGTTCGGACTTCTTTTTTGTTTAAAAAAGAATCTTATTTCCCATGGAATAAGTTCAAGGACATGCTGTCATTGATGTTTGTTCTTGTTAGGTTGTTTGATGCTCTTTATCATCATCATCATGTTGTGCACTTTCATCCTTTTTGTTTTCTCAATCTAAGGACACTTTGATTTCTTATACTATGAACACCTATTTCCTGGGAAACAAGATTAAAGAAAAAAAAGGATGCTTTGTGATCCTTTACCATGTAATGTGCTGTAAATTATTATTTCTTTGTTTCAGTCTTTTCCTCCTCCTGCGGCTGAGCTTCAAAGGACTGAGTGTTTAAAATCATTGAGAGAGATTGCTATTCCACTGGCAGAAAGGCCAGCTCGAGGTGACTTAACTGGTGAAGTATGCCACTGGGCGGATGGTTATCACCTGAATGTCAAGTTGTACGAGAAACTACTTCTCAGTGTTTTTGATGTTTTAGATGAGGGAAAGCTCACAGAGGTCAGTTAAAACCCACTTAAATGTCATTATCTCTTAATAGTTACGGGATTCTGTTACAGAATTTCTTGCCTTTCTTGCTATGCCCTTACTGCGCCAGGATAATGATGACCATCTTGTTTCTTGTACTTTAGAAAGTAATACTCTTAATGGTCATTTGGTTTACTGTCTAGTTATGTGGGGTTTATAATGCATGCATTGTTTATGCGGTGAATTATAATGCATGCATTGTTTATGCGGTGAATTATAATGCATGAATTGTTATGCGATGGATGATAATACAGTGATTGTTATGCTGCGGATAGTAATACATGGTTTGTTATATGGAGATTGCCTAATTTTAAGGCGCTTTTGTCTTTAGATACCCTTATTGTTATCCCTCATTCTATCTTGTATAAAATAACACATAGATTCTATTAAAATAATTAGGCAAGTGTTTTTTAAGTATTTGACTAGCAGTGCACCCAAGAGTATGTCTGAGCGGTCAATGAAATGGGTAAAAATCAAGGGAAACCACGGTTCAAATCCCAACAGAGACAAAAAAAGCTAGGTGATTTCTTCTCATCTGCCAAATCTTAGAGACAGAGTTACTCGATACTTGTGCTAGTGAAGGCAGAAGGTGTCCCTGAAATAATTGACGTGCTTACGACCATTATAATAAAAGTATTTAGCCTGCAATGGCTAGTGAAATTGTGTGCAATCAAATTCATATCTTAAACTGATAGAATATTTCTTGGGATATGTTTCTTAGAAATCACTTGATAATATTTATTATGAAGGTGCTCAAGTAGACTTAGTGTGCTCCACATATGTTACTCTCTGGAAAAAGTCTCTTGCTATCAAATAATGTTAATTCTGACAACAAAAAATAAGTTATTTCCTTGCTTTACACAATAACCTTTATTTTCCCTTATAGAAATACTGAACAGTAGTGCAATGAATAGTATGAAGTGAGTACATTCCTTTGGAAATGTGTTTGTAGCTTTGATGAACAATTAAAAGTTCCATCTTTTCCTACCAGGAAATTGAAGAAATTTTGGAGCTTCTTAAGTCTACGTGGCGTATTTTGGGAATCACAGAAACCATCCACTATACTTGCTATGCTTGGGTGTTATTTCGACAGGTATAAAATGACAAAGGTTTACTGGTTTCTATTCAGATTGCTTAAAACATTATTAGCATTTGCTTGACTACTATTATGCTGATGGTATATTAATCGTTTGAACTAGACTTTGCTATTAATTATTAGAGTGGATATGGACCACAACCTCTTTGGTAATATTGTGGCATAACCTGCAAGTTCCTATCTAGAAAAGAACCTGATATTTCTTGAATCTATTAGGAAAAGCATGTGCCATTCAGCTGACTGAGTTGCTAAAAGATTGAAAGCCTTTGTTCTTTTATGTTACTTAGTTTGCCGATTTCCTCTTGGTGTTTTGGCCTATGTTAACATTCAACGCCAATTTACTTCAGTTTCTTTTCCATAAAATGAATCTGGGGGTGACAAAAAATAATAAGGATTTCATTTAATTAGTTACTTGTGAACAATTTGTATGTTATTTGGGAAAATAATCTTTTTGGTCAATGTTATTTCTTCAATTCCAGTTTCGCTCTTTCTGTTATTCAACTGAGGAATTTGGCGTTAATTGAATCAAATGTGCTGTTATGGTCAAATTACAACTGACTTAACCTCAGCAACGGGCGATTCTGATTTTCTATATACAAGATCCTCATCCTATCCTCGATCCATTTATTTAGCCTCTGCAGTTATACGGAATTTGTGTTTATTCCAATCAGCGATAAGCTGTTGGCAATAGTTATGAATTGCTTCCATCTTGTTGAGTTAACTGTTTGTAGTATCATAGTTATGTCATGTTGCGACCAACTTCTTTCTTGCTTGGTTACCCTTATTTTATGTTTGACTACTCGTTGAATCTGATGCTTCCATCAATTCCTCTTTGTTTATTTTCTTGTGCGTGATGGTCCTATTTCAATTTGTGCCCCTTGTGTTGTTGCAGTTCGTCATCACGGGGGAACAAAGGATCTTGCAATATGTCATCGAACAGTTAAAGAAAATACCGTTAAAGGAACAAAGGGGACCACAAGAGAGAATGCACTTGAAGAGTTTGCATTGTAGAGTTGAAATTGAAAAGGGATTTCAAGACTTGACTTTCTTGCAGTCTTTCTTGTTGCCTATTTCAAATTGGGCTGATAAGCAGTTGGGTGACTACCATCTCAATTATGCTGAGGTTCATGAACAATCTCTTTTACTTTGGTCAGGAAATTGCAAATTTTCTATGCATGACAAGATTTTGGTTTTAACATTGCATTTACATGAATGTGTTTTCCTCTTTTGAATTTTTGTTTTGTGGTGATAAAGATACTGATTAACTTACCAATAAAAAAAGAAGATAAAGATATTGATCAACTTAGAGTTTGAACCACAAGAGTGCATGCTGTTCATGCAATTTAAAACTAAGAAACTAAATTCCAAATTTACACTTTCCCATGAATAGTGGTTTCCAATATCTCAAATTTGCTTCCTTTTTTTTTTTGGCCGAATTTAACCTCCTCTGGGATATTATTTAGCTCTATTTAGTTTACTATATAGAAAGGTTGTGCCTAAAAACTAGATAATTATTTTGAGTAGTTAAAATGCCTGGACTATAATTTTTAAATCATACAGATTTGAGACAGCATCATAGAGAGATAGAGTATCATGTAGCTGAGGTACGAAGCACTCCTGATCGATTTCGAATTGTTATGGTCTGAAGCAATATGGTTATTTGGTGGTTTGCTACTAAATGCTACTTCTGAGTCTTCCCTTTCTATGATGAACAATTGAGATTTCTGTGGAATGAAACAAAATCATCATAGTAGCTTTTTTGGTTTCCCAGATCCGGTGGCCCAATCCTCTGGGTTACTCCAGACCTTGCACTAAAGGGGTTTGGTGGGATGTCTGTGTGTTTGTGGGGAGGGGTGGGAGAACGATAAAGAAAGACAAGAGGAGAACATACAGAAAAAGAAGAAAAAATTGAATAATCCAAACCTAGAATCAAGTTCAGTTCGGCCTTCAGCTCACAATCATGAGAAAAAGAATAGCAGCTAGTCTGCATAACATGGCGAATAAGAATTTAAATGTAAAAGAAAATTGAGTTTGTGGTGCAACAATTGTTTTCATTTTCATCATACACCGGGCAGAGCTGCTGAGAGGTTTTAATGCTATTCTTTGTTTGTAGAAGATCTGTTTATCATGACGGTAGCATGTCTTCTAATCATGTTATAATTCTTTTGAAATGATCAATGGTGTTGTTTTGGAGTTAAGTAATAGTTATATTGATGAAAGGAAACGGGGAAAACCTGATACAAGGTGTAATCAAAAGTTGAGAATCAATGAAGATTATGATTTTCTGGGAAAAGTGAGCAGTCATTTGTGGTATTTGGAATCTTATGTGAGCTCCAAAATTTTAAAAAGAAAGAGAAAAGGATCCACAAATTTGCGAAAATGTATTCTTAGTCTCTTCTAAAGCCCTTTGTTTTGTTTCTTGTAGTGAAAAAAGATACCTTGTAGTTCATAAGGTTCATATTGCTGGTGTGTTTCACTCGCTAGACCCTTTCTATAAGTTTGAGGGAGCTGTAATTTAAACTTTATCAAGCCGAAATAACTCATATTGATATGAAAAGAAAAAGAAGGTTCTCACATCTTAGTTTTGTTTAGGGGTCAGCGATGATGGAAAACACTGTGGCAGTTGCTATGCTTGTCCGAAGGCTTCTTCTTGAGGAACCTGAAATGGTATGTCCATATACCTACCGTTCACCTGTTTCTGGTGAAATGGTTTATGTTTGTTCTGGCTGAAAATAGAACCATATGCTAGATGTGCTGTCTGTTCATTCAATTTAACCCATAAGAGTCACATGCAGGGATGCTTAGAAATAATAATGTCGTATTCAATTTTGTTGTTTATGCAGGCAATTGAGTTTGCACCAATATCAGATAAAGAGCAGATAGAGATCTATGTGACATCTTCAATCAAAAATGCATTTACAAGGGTAAAGAATTGTTAATTGTTGGAAAAATTCTGAAATTGGTTACTGAATATAATTGCTGCTGTTCAAATCCTTCTATATATTGGCCAGAAGTGCAAGTCTAAAGATTGGTTAGATTAGTTTTTTCAGATGGTAGAGGACCCTAACTATGAACTACCGTACACGTCGTGTGGATCTTTGAATCTTTTCTTTGTTCTTTTATGTTCTTTCTCTATGAGCCACATATAACTGTCATTGCAAAATCCTCATTCTATACATCCTAAGGAGCTTATCTGTTCAATAAACATTATATATACCAATGATGAAGTATGTTAAGGGATGTGCATGACGGGTTCAAGAGGTGTATTTGATTTATAGTAGCCGTTTGGCCATAGATACCAAATTTCTTTTGAAAAAGAGTTTTTGAAGTTGAACTGAAAAACAAACTGTATTTAAAAATTGAAGTTGTGTTTAGATAAGAGTTTTTGCTTGAAAAAAGTTGAAGTTTTGTGAGCGGAGAAAATTGATTTTTTGAAAACTTGAAAAAGTGGTCAAAAGTACTTTTTGTTTTTTCAAAACTGTTTTTGCAAAAATCTCCAACAACTATGTTACCATTCTCAAAAAAAAAAAAAAAAAAAAAAAAAAAAAAAAAAATCTCCAACAACTGACAGTTTTCATGGACAAACATGTTTTTCAATTTTTTTTTTTTGAAAAAAGTGAAATGTTTTATATGGACAAACGGGTTCGCTTCATGTCTAGCTTTGGACTTACCTTTCCATTCTAATACCAAATGTAATATCCAAGTCTAGCAACTAGTCCAAGATTTGCTGGTTTTATAATTTTTATCCAAAGACTTTGTAGCTCAAAGTCTCTCAACCCCGCATGACCAATTAGAGGGAGAAGGCATTCCCCCCTTAATAAAAATCTGGTAGTCGAAACAAGTAGTGGGTTAAATATGTCTTGTGACCTGTTAAACAGCCCATACAAAATTCTCAGATATTGACATGGAAATAGTCGAAATCATGAAGGGGCCAACCAACACCAAGTCTTCCCTCCTATTCCACAGCTAACACAGAAACTTTTCATATGAATGATGAATCTCGCTTTATTATAGTGTATTTGTGTTGAATAGGAGTCTCAGATGACAAGACAGGTGTTTTCATATTTCTCCACAGATGACTGTATGCACATTCGTCCAAAAGTTACGTTTGATTGATTTGCTCCCTATGGTTCTAACAATACAAGTAAACCAACCATCCCTGACTTGGTGGACTTTTCATACTAGAGTGCGAAGTTGATTGTTGGGGCCATCTATGAATGCTCCGTGTGCATTATAGCTAGTTTCTGAGTGTTATTCGGTTTTGTGTTTCGCCTAGATTGGACACGAAGGAAATTTCTCTGTTCGTGATGAATCATCGCTTTGTGCAGATAATACATGATGTTGAGGGAATATCTCATGCAACAAATGAACATCCTCTGGCATTGCTTGCAGAACACACAAAGAAACTCTTGCAAAGAGATAATACTATTTACATGCCTATCTTATCTCAAAGGCATCAAAATGCTGCTGCTGTTTCTGCATCCATACTTCACAAGCTCTATGGTATCAAATTGGTAAGCTAATGGGTAATTTATCTCTTGGAGTTTTGCTGGTAGCTTCAGTTATTCATGGCAATATGTTTAGTATGGAGGTTTGAGTTAGTGTCAATCATTCAGAGACCATTCCTTGATAACGCGGAACATCTTACTGAGGATACTATAGCTGTCTTTCCTGCTGCTGATAGTCTTGAGCAGTATATAATGCAAGTTATCGTATCTACTTGTGCTGATGGAACTTCAGATGCTTATTGCAAAAAGTTAAATTTGTTCAAGGTTAGATAACTCTTCCTGGCTTCTTTATGAATTTTAATGTTGGATTTACTTAGGGTGACGTAATTTTGCAAATTATATGAAGGACTTCCAAGTGAAAGATTTATAGACAGTACATTTAGCCTATCGGTTGCAATTGTTTTCTGTCTTCAGCATTCTAAATGCTCAGAGCCTTTTTTTTGTTGGTGGCAGAATAATTTTGCTGAGTTTCCATTTGTCATGCCTTTTATTTTCATAATGAATTTGGTGACCTCCTTAGCTTTTTCTTGTTTTTATTCTAGATTGAAACTGTGTCGGGGACTTTGGTGCTACGATGGGTGAATTCACAACTTGCAAGGATTTTGAATTGGGTTGACCGGGCTATTCAGCAGGAGGTAGTAACTTAGGGAGTTGCTAAATCTATTGATTGCATCTCATTGAACAATTATATTATTTATTAGCTTTGCGTTGGTCATTATACATCCTTCTATTCTCTGTGCCATATTTAGATTTTTTTTATCTCATGTCTTAACTCTCCTTTTCTTTTTGTGAAAAGTAAAATTTAAATGGGGCATCTCCCTTTTTCAATTTTCACTCTTGTAATATAAAGAATAAATTGAGATCCCCCTAATAAAAAGTTGCGCTTTTAGCATATTAAGTAATCACCTTCCTATGTTTTTTCAGCGATGGATACCGGTTTCCCCTCAACAAAGGCATGGGAGTTCAATTGTTGAAGTCTACAGGATTGTGGAAGAGGTTCACAAATACTCTGTTCTTTGAGTATTTATTTTTCACAATTCTCTATTACAATTATAATTTCAATGCCATAAGGTTTTCATTTTTCTCTATGGTACCATACAGTTCTTTTTTTTTTTTTTTTAAAAAAATGTTTCTCGGTGGTATCATTTGATGAAACAAACATGGTGAAGTTATAACACCTTTTTTTCAGCAACATATGGGAGAACAATTTCATGTTCAATGTCGGTGTTTAATACATAAATGAGTGATGCGGTATTCAGTCTTTTTATTTACCCTTGACTGCCTGTGCTGGTTGAATTATGGATCTTCCATAGATGTAGAAAAACAAATGACTATGTTTGGCATAGCTTATAAACAAATGAGAAACCTACAGTATCTTTGTATGACCAACACAGACTGGAATGATGGTGATATGGAAGAAGAGTTGGATAGTGTGTCGGTAACAATGAAAGTCATTTATTTTTTGATTTGTTTTATATACAACGGAAGTATTATCTTAATATATTCCAGGCAAACAACTTTTAGACAGTAAGCAGACTTCAAAACAATATCCCATGAAAGCATACTGCTTATAGCAAAGAAGCTAAATCTAGCTTCTAGACTTTTGTGCTTGAAACTTTAAAGCAAAGTTTGATCAGCAACTACTCTCAGCTACAAGATTACGTTTGTGTGTCCTCCATGTCCTTGTTATCTCTAGCATGTAGCTTCATCTAATATTGGTGCATTTTGCGAAACTTTAGTAAAGAATTTTTTTCTTTTGGAACATATACACGTGGAGAAGTTCTCTACCTGGTGTCAAGGGGGTGGGGGTGGGTGGGGAAAGCACAATAGTAAAATAAAGAACAGGAAGTTAACTTAATAATGTGGCTCAGACTGAACCTTTTGCTTTGATCATTGTTGATTCTGATAAGCTCACCGGAACTTTCAAATGCTTTTATAAGACACCACATTTGTAATGAATTGAACTATTTTGTCACTGCAGACGGTTGATCAATTCTTTGCTTTGAAAGTTCCAATGAGGCCAGGAGAACTGAGTAGCGTCTTTCGCGGCATCGATAATGCATTTCAAGTATATGCAAAGACCGTTTTAGATAAGATTGGTATATAGTTGCTTTTTTGACGATTTTAAAGAGTTCTTCTATCTTCAAATTTTACATCCCTGCTCTTTCTTTTTATCAGCTTAATGGTTCTCCTGGTTCATTTTGCATCATGCACTCTGGCTTGATGAATCATATATCAAAGTAAGGGAAAGATGGAGGGGCTTTAGGTTATTTATCCAACAAAAAAAAAAAAAAAAACGAGGGGCTTTAGGTGTTCTGTTTTCTGTAGTAAGCTAATCCATTTTACACACTAGGGAGGGACCTCTTTACATTACAAATTCTAAGCAATCCTTGTTCCGGAACTGAAAATATTCGGGCCAAGTAACTAATAATTGGAAGCCCCTGTTTCCCTCTTTTCTTGGTCATGATATGGATGAACTGGCAATGTTCCCTCCAAGTTTTCACTGACAGAGTGACAGGAGTTAGCATCTTCAGTTCACCAATAGTTTTTTTCTTTTTAATAAGCGAGAAATCCCCAAGAGCCAGCGGCACATGGTTTGGAAACTCGATTGATAATGGGCCATTCTTCTACCCTTCTTTCAGGCTTTTATCTGTGGCAGGGTTTGCGCATCACAAGTTGAGCTCTTACCACTAAACCAAAGCTCAGGGGGGCAGTTCACCAGTAGTGTTGAAGCTTATGTTTAGTCGCCTTCTTTTATTGGCATTCAAAAGTTTTACCATCTGAATTATTATTTTCTTCTTCTCTGGCCATCTTCTTGCATTTGCATATCTTGCATATGTTTCTGCTGAAATGTTTACCTCTAAGTCAAATTTTGCATGCAGCTAATAAAGAAGACATCATTCCACCTGTGCCTATTCTGACGCGATACTCAAGGGAACATGGAATTAAGGCATTTGTAAAGAAGGAGTTGAAGGATACAAAGATACCAGATGTCCGGAAGTCTGTTGAAATTGATATGGTGGCAACATCAACACTTTGTGTTCAGTTGAATAGCCTGCATGTGAGTTTAACTTCTACTTACCCACTTTTGTATGATTAAGATCTCAAGCTGTTAATCATTTGCTCTCGTATGTTTGGCTTCCCCTTTTTGATTGGATCTGAAGGTTGTATTTCTCTGCCCTTGTTGAATTGGAAAATCATGGCTCTGTCTAGTTTCATTAGCTTGGAGCTGGACTTTAGCTGCTCCATTTCATAGTATTATGTGTGAGCTGTTGATCCTGTAGAAGGTTTAAAACGTCATCTGACATCATACATTAATTTTGAGAGGTTGTTTGTGTGGAAAAACTAATTAAGAAATTGAAAAAGGTTTGTGGAAACATTTATACTTTTGAATGTGATATTTTTCCGCTAAGCATTTTCAAAATCAATATGTGGAAAGTACTATAGAGGCAAGGAGTTGGAGGTTTGGCAACTAGTTTATATTATACCTTTTTGATAGATTTCAGTTGTATAAGACTGGTGTGTCTGTCCTTATCCAAAAAAAGACGGGCATCTCTGAGTTCAGATGTTTTCTCTTACTGATTTTGTTTCAAGCTACTTCAGTACTTCTTTCTGAAATACTTTAATTAAGAGTATTAATTTAAATCTTGTCCTTTCAATAAAGGAAGCGAAATGAAGAATTCTAGTGAATTGTGTCCTTCTCAGTCCTTATGTCACGGAAAGCCTTTTTTGGCTAATCAATTAAGGTTTAGTTTGACCTGTCATCATAGTCTATTCTGATTGAACTCGTTTGCTGTTGTTGGCGTACATTTGAAAATTATACTATTAGTTATCAGCCTTCTCTCCATGCATGTAGGAATCAACTGGCTGCTAGCAGCAAACTGAGACATATCTAAGTCAATCACGAGCCATCTCATTACTTCATCCCCAAGAAAATATTTCTTCCTTTCTTTCTGCTTTGATGGCAGTACTGAAAACTGGAAAAATTAAAGCTTTCTTTTTCTGTATGTGATAGCTTTGATCTTCATCAAAGCACCACTGAAGAATAAATATCTTCATTTGATGAGCATTCTTTGGTTATAACCTTAAGAACAGAATATTTCAGTGAAATGTAGGGGCTTCTTTCATGTATAAATGAGAGTTTCTAAATGGAATTGATAGTTAAAAGGTAAAAGCACCAGTTGTGTATAGAAGTGGAAACCAACACTCTATTAGTAATTTCAGCATAGGAAATTTAAATAAAAGCTCATTGCGTTTTCAGAAGGGTTTTGTGGCTGAATTTTTAAGACAGGCCAAGTTGCTTTCTTCTGAAATTTCAGTTAAATCAACTTGCAATATATGATGATGTGTTTCTGCCCTAAATATTTCTTATTGCTTACCTCCGCTGATCATTAATCCTTACAGTATGCCATTAGCCAACTGAACAAGTTGGAAGACAGCATTTGGGAGCGGTGGACGAGGAAAAAGCATCATGATAAATTGAAAAGTAAGGAACAAATCCTTTTGAGTTTGGCATATATTGCCATGTCTTATTCTCTCCTATTAGTATTTAATTCTAACTTTGGATCTGATCACATTTTCTAACAAGTTCTGATAAATGGTAGAAAGTATTTGTTGTCTTGAAAGTTGCTCTCCATCTTTAATGCCTCTAATTATTATGAAGTGGAAAAACTGGAAGTATTTACTAACTTGCAAAGATGGGAAAAGAGATCATATTTCTGCACTTTTCTGAACCATTCTATTGGTAGACAGGGAAAAAAAACAGCAAAGGAAGACGTGGCAGGTGGAGAACAGGAGAATTCTCCACTTTTGGATTTTAGACTTCTGTTATACAGATAGTTGGATGGATGTGTTGGAAGTCACGAAAACTGTCAATGAAATTGTGTAGAATATTTGTAGCAGTTGTGTCGTAGTTAGGAATATTAGGAACTAGAAAGCTGGCCTTAATTTAATTAGTTCAAGATTCTCACATAAGTTCTCTTGTCTGTAGTTGACAAGCCAATTTCATTAAGTTTTTTCTCTCTTTTAGTGTTTAGACTTCCAAGGAAGGACTGAAGAATCAAGACCCAATGATGCTAGTTATTTCTGTTTTCATAGCATTAATAAAAAATGAAGAATTGAAGAACAGATCACGGAACAACAAGCCTGTAATAATAATTAAAAAAAAAATGTCGAGAGCAATAAATGGTAGTGATAAGTAAGAAAGAGAATCAAAACATAAGTCCAAAATCTGAAATAGCAGAAGAAAAATGAAACCTACATCGAAGAACAAGAAAACTCTTCTCGAAGAAAAAAACAGGAAAGAACCAAATCAAGTGAAGTAAAGAAACAAATGTAGGAAGGAAGTGCCGTTGCAAGTAGATATGTTTTAATATCTTTTAATGTGAAGTCCAATGAAGCGATCATTTCCATTCGGATGCTTTGCGCCACATCGTACAAAGCGCTCGCTTCTTGAGAGTTGCAACACTCGCTCATGAAAGCAAGCTTCATATTGCTATGTCACTTTACACGACGAAACAATCACTTTAATAACACAGTTTTGTTCTTGGCTTAGTCTTAATGATTTGGACTGACTGTAAATCATTTGAGACAGCTTCCTCTTTGTTACTTTAGTATACCTTGTTCCCTATTAGCACCTTCAATAATTATAGTATCACGTTTATGAGCCGATATATATGGAGATTTATGTAAGATATGAGCAAACCATCTGAGATGACACATTCTTTCTCAATTTCTGCTACTTGATTATCTGTCAGATGTGATTGTTCCTA
The DNA here is from genome assembly GCA_029990575.1 of Petunia axillaris subsp. axillaris. Lineage (NCBI taxonomy): Eukaryota > Viridiplantae > Streptophyta > Magnoliopsida > Solanales > Solanaceae > Petunia > Petunia axillaris. The sequence continues at coordinate 20,154,474 of JARKNS010000010.1, read as the reverse complement.
TGTTTTTCAATATTCTAAGATTACATATTCTTCTTAACATCCATCTTTCTACTGCACTCATCTTGTAGTATCGCTGGTCTTACTACTATGCTGTTGAACTTGTTTTTGTCATGTCTTCCTATCTTAGGCCCATTATCCAATCCCATGTAACATTGTTGGTATAACCATAGTTCTATACTTTCACTTTGTTAATTTGTTAGGTATCTTTGTATTCCATAGAGCTCCAGTACTGCTCAGGCATACTCCGGTTGTCAACTTAAGCAACCCTCTTCTTTTATGCGGAGTTATGCTTTGGAAACATAAATGGAGTTATGTAGGAAAAAGAAAGATAGGAAAAAACTGTATCTTGACAGCATTCTTTTTTTGTCCGGATTAGACACACAATGAGGTCAGGCCAACATAGAGGACATGCAGATAACCCTGGATATGTCTTATTTAACAGTGTCTGAGTTGACACCTTTTTCGTTTTTCATGTGATGTAGTTCACAAGATTTCCTTATGTTATATCCTCTTTCTATTCTCTTATATATTTAATTGAAAAGAAGTGCGAGATCAATACAACTATCCAAGTTTTCTCATTGAGGTCTTTTTTTTTTTTTTTTCTAAAAAAATGAATGGTAACAGTGGTACGTATATAATTAGCACAAAGGCTGTGCTAAGGTCAAAATCGTATGTCTTAATGGTGGACATAGTCAAGGCTAGCAAGGCTTACCTTCTGCCTATGGTTTGAGTCTGAGGTCCTAATGATAGAAGGTCTCATAATTGTACAACTACTTGGTCCACTATCGCTCCATCATTATCCTTTAGTATGTCATTGCTCTTACTGATTTTTTCCCAAACAAACCCAGCTGAAGAGACCACGAGAAATTCCCAGAAGAAGGACTCATTTGATGGAAGCAGAAAGGATATCAATGCTGCAATTGACAGAATGTGTGAATTTACTGGTGAGACTTTTGTTATGTTCTACTTTCTTTCTTTCTTCTTTCTTTTTTTTTTTTTTTTGGGTGTGGGGTGGGTGATTTTCTTTCCAGGTAATTCCTAATTAGTTTTCGAGAATGTGCCAATTTTACAACTGAGATTTCTCCTTTGTCTTCAACTTTTTTTCTGGGTTCATTGCAATTCATAATACATTTCATCAATGTTTGCAGGAACAAAAATCATTTTCTGGGACTTAAGAGAACCATTCATTGAGAATCTCTATAAGCCCAGCGTTTCACAGTCTAGGTTGGAATCAATAATGGATCCACTCGATATGGTATTGCGTCTTATATTTGAGATTTGCCTATGCAGAGTAACATTGAATAACTGTGGAAATGGGGAAATGAAATAACTTCTGACGAAGTCCAGAAAGGAGAAACCTATTAGGCCAAAATCTCCATGGAGAACAACAAAGTCCACAGACAGCCCCCCCCCCCCCCCCCCCAACCCCTCCCCCCCAAAAAAAAAAAAAGAACAAGTAAAGAAATATCATTTTTAGACGCAAGTGAGTCTGGAGAATAGCAGTAAAAAGTAACTATCTCTTGAAATTCCAATACATGCCACGATGAACTGATCTCCTTTGCTCCTTCTCTGCTGCTCTCGTTGCACCTTCTTATCTCCCTCTTGTGATGGAAAGAAAGTTCAACTGAGTAAATTTTTGGTCTTCATATTTGTTCGAACCTCTCATCTAATTAGATGTTGGGATGCGAAAGGTTGAACTATAATTGTTGCAATACAAAATCTGATTCAGAAATCTGAACTTCGTTTATGTGAGTTGAGATTTTTTCTACATCTGCATAAATGACCTGTGGTGACATTTATCCTTGTAAGAAATACCACGCAATTTCTTTTATTCTACAGCATATCAAAGTTAACATTGAAATTTGAGAGACAGTATCTGCATTCAACCTTCTTCTGAGCAAAGAAATTTTGCCATTTTGATCCTTTACTTAAATTATTGTAACAGGGACACAAACATAATTTGGGTTTAACTTGCATTAGTCCATTTTGCTGAGCTGGAATGTAATTCCCACTTTTCATGTATATATTCGAAAAAAAGAGAAGCTGAGATGGTATAACTGTCTTTAATATGTGCAGGTTCTTAATCAACTCTGTGATGTAATAATGGAGCCACTCCGCGATCGGGTTGTGACAGGACTGCTACAAGCTTCACTGGTATGTTTACTTATTGCTGCTTGCTTTTTCGGTTTTTAACTCAAGCAGTGTTCTAATTCTTTGGAAATTGTATTCCACCAGGATGGGCTAGTCAGAGTCATATTAGATGGAGGACCATCACGTGTATTCACCCTGGGTGATGCTAAGCTGTTGGAGGAGGACCTAGAGGTCTTGAAGGTATTCAAAATGGTTTTTTGTTGGATATGCTTAGGATTATCTACCTGAAGATATCCAATCTAATTTTTGTCTACCTGATATCTTGAATTTATGAACTTGCAATATAGTTATTTCTCATCTACACTTGCTTTTTGTGGAAGGAATTCTTCATTTCGGGTGGGGACGGGCTTCCTCGTGGAGTAGTTGAAAATCAAGTTGCTCGTGTTCGGCAGGTGATAAAGTTGCATGGTTATGAGGTTAGTAGAGCAATATCATCCATAATGGAAGTACTATGATTAGCAGAACTAACTGCATAAAGACACTGATACATCTGGTCACTGATGATTTTGCCTCCTTGCTTCATCATGGCTCTATTATGATATTCCTATATGATCATATGCATTTTCAGCATGCTTGTTTTATTGCCTGATACGTTAATTTGTATAAGATGTTGTAACAGTAATATTCATTGTGCAAAAAGTGATGATATGTATACCTTTAAAAGTCTGCTTGCTACTCAGAGATTGTTTATAAGGCCATAATTTGCACTAATCCTGGTAGATGTCTAGGCTGATCTTATGTGGTTTCTATGTCACACATTTTTATTCTGATTCTTCTCTGCAAGAATGTTAGATGACTTACTTACAGAGTTTGTTTTTTTAAATGGTCCCACAGACTAGGGAAATAATAGAAGACTTGAAGTCTGCAAGTGAGTTAGAAATGCAGGGCGGAAGGGGCAAATTAGGTGCTGATACAAAGACCCTACTTAGGATCCTGTGTCATCGAGGAGATTCAGAGGCCTCACAATTTGTCAAGAAGCAATTCAAGATCCCCAAATCTGTAGCTTAGTGTACTTGTCTTGTATACTTGTAGTGTACCTAGACAAACTCTCATTGAGATTGTATCATAGACTCTCAATTTCTTTTCTTTTCTTATTTTTCATGATCTCATTTGTCGATGAAAACAATCTGCTGCGACAGATTTTTCTTCTTCAGATGCATAGTGTTTTTGTTTTTCTGATTTCATGTACATGTTAAGTGTGCATTTTTTTTGCGTTTGAAAACCTGTTCGAAAGGGTGATGTATGTATAAGTTCTGCTGTCATGGTACTAAAAAAAAAAAAAAACTTATGCTGCCATGGGAGAACACCTTTGTACTTCTATTTTAAAGATTTTGAAAAGTGAGTTCCATTGTTGGCTATTTGTTGCAGTGTTGAATCATAGAGTTACCCTTTTGTCCCTAAAATCTAGTCTTTATCATTGGTATAGCAATTACTGATGAAATAACTATGACATTTGGCTTATTAAAGGAATAAAAGCAAAGGAAATATTTTTCTTCAGGTGGTAAAAGTATAACGAGTTTTATTAGTTAGTTTACTTTGCTCCTTTTTCCTTTAGTAACTCCAAGTATCCACTGTATGATTTCCCACTTCAACTTAACATGGTTTTTGTTGATACGATAAAGTTTTGGAAATACAAAGTGTATTTAACTGAACTGAATAAGATAACTGATTAATTCAAGGTTTTGTTCTACCAATTTCTTCTCCGGCTGACAGCAGCTAACGATTACTCTCATCTTTGCCGCTCTAAGGATATACCACGCTGGAAGTGAGATGTTACAAATAATTTACCTTTTAACAAATGTTAAAAACTCACAAAGCACGTATCAAAAATTTAAAATTGAACAAGAAAAATCCTGCACAACGCCAAACTCAACAGTAGAACGTATGCACGTAACTCATACTCGATCACACGCACACTATATTTTCTCCAGCTTTCCTCGTCTGTGGCTATTGCCTAGTCGCTAGTAGTAATACATCTAACAACCCCTGTTTCAGACTCTTGAAAAATGTAATACAGAGGGGCCACCTTATTTCTCCATAATAGATTCTAAACATCACGAGAGAATAGCTCTCTTTTCTATAGTTCAACCAAGAGATTATGATGAACATTCAAACTGAGACCTTCACGTCCATGTACACGTTTGGGAGATGAATGGAGATGACAGTAAAGCTACTCAACCCATTAACACGCACATAAGAGGGATATGGTGAGAACCTTGGGATAGTCAAGTCAAAGTTGGAGATTTTACTTAAGTAAATTGTTTTACCACAGCAGAAATTTGGAAGAGACACTAAAGCAATAGAAAAAACTTTAAGATAAGCATGGCAAGGAATCTTCTTAGTTCTTATATTGCTGTTGGACATGTGAAGCATCAAGAGAGCACGTTACTCGTCATCTTTGTAAGGGTACTCCTCAGGAACTTGCTTCAGAAGCTTGAGCTGCAACTCAAATGCATCATCCCCTCTAAGCATATCACGAAGCCATGTGACCTCTGTTTTCATGGACACCTGAGCACAGGGAAAACAGATATAAAATTTATTGCAACAAATCTTAGTCTAAAACAAAATCAATAATCAACCGATCCCAGTCATTAATCTAAACCAGAAAGCTAGCACAGAATACTATTCTTTGTCATATCAATGCATTTAACTTCTTTGAGCTTTCTTTGGAAATAGCACATTTGGCACTTAAGTGGACAATCTGGAGGTAAACAAATAGAAGAGCATTGAGGAAGTTGAAAAATGTACATACTACAGAGGAACCTTTTTGTTTTTCATTTTTTATCACTCTTAATTAGTGCACCATTAATGTTCCAGTAAGCAGAGACGATTGGCTACTATTTGTGGAGATCATGAATTGTGTAATGATTCTCTATTTTTTGTAGGCATATTGTATAAGGCGCAACCCCTTGTCAACAATGTAATACTTATTTCATAAAAAGAATTCCTGTGACAGCTTCCACTAAAGAAGCTTTGTGATCATTTTAACAGATTATGGAAACAAGCACCTTACTCTTAAGTCTTAACACATAGCAAACAGCAAGAACACAAGGTCAAAATTCACATGGATGTACTGTAGCATGATACAATAATGAGAAGACGCTAACAATAAGATTACAGGATTATGACGATAAACATTGAACTGCTGAAAAAAATGTCAGAAAGAGCAGAAACCAGTTCATTCCATATTGCTTAACAATTACAGACACTCCTATACGAAAAAGGAACAAGATAAGGAGGGAAAAAAAGATATGCACACAATACTTGCCATTTCAGGCAACAAAAAATAATAATAATAAGAAGGCTATGCATGTTGTGCACAAGATAGGTCATTGTGACAAAAGATAACGCTAATTGGATAATCAGTTTGTATCATAAGACAGAGCCTACCATCTCCAATGCTCCCCTGATTACTCCACTTAAGATGTTACAATAGTATAGACCTTGACAGGTGTCAGGGAGCTCAACAAAGTCTACCAAGGGGTTGTCCTCCAAAATAAGACTGCACGTTGTTCCCTCAACGTCCCAATTTGTCACCGTTGCAGTGACTCCTAGGAACATTTTGAGACCAACCTGTTTACATGAGCAACAAGAAACCACGTTTGGTCAATAAGCACTGACATCTACAGGCCCAAAAAGTATAAAGGAACAAAAGAATGATATTAGACTGACTAACTGTAGAGTATAAAGAACAATGAATCTCATCAACCCACAATATCGTCTAGAAGCCTAAGCTTTTAAGTTTCTAGCAATCCCCAAAATAAAGGGCTGAGGGTACAAGAGTGAGAGGTAGATGCATTTGCTGCCTCAAGCTGCATATTTGTAAATTTGATATGTTTTTACCAGTTTCCTTAAAAGCAGTTACTCCATCTTTAAAACAATGAGGTGATGCACAGCGAGGGGTTCCTTCCTTCACAAGGGTGAAGCGAAGCACTTTTGTTTTTCCTGAACAAGTACGTAGTGAATATACTGATAGAAAAAGTAGTCTAGCAATAAGATGGTGCTAGTACTATTTACAAAAAAAAAAAAAAAAAAAAAAAAATAGGATTCCTCATGTACATGGTCTTATCCATGTAATCTATGAAATCCACCATGCTATTTTCATCTTTGATATCCTGTAGATTACGCCAAAAGGCCAAAAACGATAAGCATCAAAAAGTAATCTTCTGTACAGGAAAACATGTTGCATCTCAAAGTGAAGCAACTTTGAGGAAGCATGTGCCTCAACCATAAGGTGCAGCGCGATCAAAGCAAGAACCGAGATGCAGTAATTTTTTTTGAATATAAAAGATCAAGAAAGGGAGTAAAGTTAGGGCTTTTAGTCATCTAAATACTAGGATTACTCTCCAAATATGCTCCAATGTTTTCATTACTGTGTTTCTTCCTCGTACATTGCTTCATATAAACATATAGTAAATTGATTAGAATAAAAAAGAGAGACCTTGGCAATGACATCAGCAGACTCCTTGAAATCAACACACCTTGAGACATTAGACTTTGCTAGGAACTCATCAATTAGCCTTATTCCTATATTATAACCCCTGCCAAATTCACTCAAACTTCAGTTTCCAATAGAATTACGAATAAATTAAAATAAAAAGAAAAGAGTAAAAGTATAAAAGTAGTACATTTGATCAAGCTGTTTGTTGACCTCGTCAACCTCCTCAAGATCAGTGAGCAATTGGCGCACAATTGCTCCATATGTTAGAGTGAACAGCTCTGCGTTCTTTCACACCCCCAAATAAAACATAATTAGTATTCGATATTAAAATAAAAAAATCAGGATCAAAATTAGTGTGTGTATACCACTCGTTCGACGTTGGCGAAAATGGCGTCACCGGATCTGGGTGCCACTGGAGCCATGCTATTTCAGTTGCTTTGCTACTGCGATCGGTTACTCCAATTCTCACTGGATGGATGCTGCCTGATTATTACTCTGTATCCCAATTTATGTGGCAATTTTTAACTCAACTTTAGACTAACTCAATATTTTAATATTAAAATTATTATATTTGAAAACATCTTAATATATTGGTCAAAATTATTGTAATTTGAATCTCAAAAATAAAAAAGAGTCACACAAATTGGGATAGAGAGTAATATTTTTAAACTTGTTTATTTTGTAGAGATTAGAAAAATATATTAATTTTTCTGTCCCAATTTAAGTGTCTAACTATTCTTTTTAGTTTGTCTCAAAAAAAATATCTCTTTCCATATTTGGTACTCCATCCGTCTCACTTTGTTTGTCATATTTTCCTTATTAGTCCGTCTCAAAAGAATGTCATACTTCTAAATTTGAAAACGATTTAACTCTAAACTTTCTTTTTGACTCTTTTATAACCACACAAATATCCATGAATTATTTTAGACTACAAGTTTCAAAATTTTTTCCTTCTATATTAAACTTTCTGCCAAGTCAAACTACGATAAATAAATTGTGACGGATGGAGTATCTCTTTAAATCCAAAATTTGTTTTGGACCACAGGATTTTCACACACCTTTAATTTTACACTACAGGATTTGAAAGTCTAACTTATTTTCTTAAACTATGTGACCAATCATCCCCAGACACTTAAATAGGACGAATGGAGTATTAGAGGCCGTTTGTTTTTATTAAGACTAAGAGATCTGAATCTGAATACACATCTGAATATTAAGATGTGATATTAAGATCTAAACAATGAATGATTAAGACAGATTATTTTTTCAATATCTATAAAATTGTTTAAATATTATATCCACGAGATATTAGACTATAAGGTGGTAATTTGTGGTGGTATGACGATGGTTTCTGGTAGCACTGATTGTTAGCAGTTGTGGTGTTGAAGGTGGTTGTGTGATAGTGGTGGTTTGATGGTAGAGGTGGTTGGTGGTAGTGACTAGCAGTATTGGTGGTGGTAGGTAATGATGGTGGTGGTGGTGGTGCTTGGTAGTGAAGGTAGTTGTTTTTGTGGAGGTGGTTAGTATTGGATGGCGATGGTGGTGGTGATCATTGTGCTAATGGTGATGATAATGAGGGTGATAGGTAGTGGTGGTGGTTATTGTGATTGTGGAGGTAGTCAGTGGTAGCAGTGGTGGTGGCAATTATCGTTGGTGGAAGGTAATGGTGGTTAAGGAGTTGTGGTGGTAGAGGTGATGGTGGTTGATAGAGATAATTGTGGTTGTGATGGTGGAGGTGGTTAGTGTGGTAGTAATAGTTAGTGGTTGGTGGTTGTAGCAATGACTTATGATGGTAGAGGTAGTTATGGTTGTGGTTGATGGCAAGTGGTGGTTGGTGGTGGTAGACAATGGTGGTAGTGGACTGGTGGTGGTTGTAGTTGCCAATTGTGGTCAGTGGTAGCTAGTTGTCGTAATATATGGATTGCTAATGAATCTTCAAATGATATTAAGACTTTATCCAAGATCTGAATGATACAGATCTATCAAGAGCCATTAAGTGGTTAAATCTTAATAAAAACAAACACACTTAATGCCATGAGGTATGAACCATTCAGATTCAGACATCCATTAAGTGTAAACAAATGAGGCCTTAGTATACTGTATACATGTTTTTTTTCCAGTATATTGTTTACATGTTACTACACATATTATTGTTTTCTCATCAAGTCAAGTACAACTATTTAAGCACAAAGTACTTCCTTTGTAAAATGCATAAATATATCAAAGGTTTAAAGCTGATGAATTATCACTCTAACTACTTTTAATTGATACATTGAAATACTAGTGTACCACAACCGGTAACTTGAACTTAAAAGAAGGTTGAACTCCGGAATCATGAACTACTATGAATTGATTCCCAATGTTAATGATTGCATTTCGAAAATTTTACTGAGGATTGAGAAAAATGTGTCAACCTAACATTTTGGTATTTACTTTTTTGTGTCTCTTTCATGTTTGGTAAAATATAAAAGTGCTTTTAAACCGGAACGAGCGACAAAAAAACCCTACTATTCTATGTTAGACTTTACCTGCTTCTTTCTATGTTGTGCCTTTTGTAAATGGAGCTGTATAAGTTGCACTTTCAAATCTCTAATAAGAAGAATGGCTTCTATCTCGTCCGGCATTCTTATTAATGTTGCACGGCGCCCTTTTGATATCTTTGCATGCGCAATGTCTTTGCACCACAGGCGGGCTAGACGAATGTCAGCCGCTCGGCCGAGTGTCGGTCGTACGCGGAATGAGTGTCAGCCGGCTGGACGAGGGACAGTCATGCGCGGGACGAGTGTCGGTCGCGTGCTTGAGGCAAGGCATTGGCCATGCGCTAGGTGAGTGCTAGGCATGTGCTAGATGAGGGTCAGCAAGGTGCTGGACGAGTGTCAGTTGGGCGCATGCTAAGTGTCAGCTGTGTGCGGGCACGAGTGTCAGTGCCGCACGTTTTGAAGCTATAGTGGGAATCTTGGAATATATGGTGAGGCCCTTGCTCCTAAGATGCTATAGAGTGTGCATACCAAGTTTGGTGTCGTTCTGAGCTTGTTTGCCTATGGGCTTGACTTAGCCAAGAAGCAGTGATATTGTCGTAATTATTTTGATCTTCCGAGGGCTATATCTCTTTCCACGAGTATGGGAATGAGATGAAACTTTATGGTGTAAAGGCAGTCAAGAGGAATCTCTAGGAACAAACGACACCTTATTTGGAGGTCGTAGTTGAAACTTAAGCCCTTGTATGATTCTCTGGACAAAGGATGTCAAGTGTTAAGACATGGGTTTATCTTTTTAAGACATATATAAGGAGGGGCAGACATGGTGACAACCTACCAGCTCTCCCCGTGCACTTTGTCGGGAAGTCGCGCTAAGTGAGCTGCCTCGAGGAAGGACCTCAAGGGCCTGCCTGGACATCTCAGAGGAGTGTTCCATGTATCCATACAAGTCAGGCGACTCTATGGACGGCATGTGGCCACAGGGCCAACGTTGGGCGCACAACGGGTGGCAGAGGCTTGACGGGAGGAAAGACTAAGCCCCACGGGCTGTCTTCGGATAAGATAAAGACCTATGTGTCGATTGAGTACTCGAGGAGCTATCGAGAGCCTCGTGTATTGATTTGCGAGCATGGCAAGAGTTCAACCATGCAAGCAAGGGCTCGTTGGCCTAGACGTGCAGTCGTGGGGCGACGCTGCACTACTCAGGAGGAGGCATGATGCGACGGCTACGCTTGCCAATGTCAGGAGGCATTAAGAGGTATCTTTGGAGACACACATGACGAGGGCCCAGAGCTAAAGAGTTGTCCTACTCGGGCGAAGCATAGCCAAGTGTCAGGGCACAAGGCGAGGGCCAAGCTTGAGGATTGCACTACACGCGTAAGAGCGACGCTTAGTGCTAGGCGAGGGATGGGCATGTCCTAAGCCAACCCCGGATGTGCACACACTAAAGTTTCTGCATATGAGATGCGCACAAGGGAGGACCTTCAATGGCACAGTTGAAGCTAGGCCACTGAGGCGAGCTTCCTAGAAACTGGGATAAGGAGCAGGCTGGCTCATAGTCAGGTGGGACTGCGGGCGCTGCACGGGCCAATTGTGTGCCACTGTTATTGGGAAGGTGCAACCTGTGACATTAAACATGTTCCTATGTACTCGGCACTTCCTCCGTATCCACTGTTCTCTTTGCTTGTTCATTACGACTCTTGAGAATGCATTGTGTCTTAGAGGATTTATCCTGGTGCTGTCACATAAAATCGTTTATTAAACTTTTTGGACCAGTCGTCTTTATGCATTGACATGTCAAACTTTTCCTTGATGGGAGAGCCTTTAATCAGAACCAGTCACATACTTCTCAAGTCTCAACCCATCTAAATGAAAAAAGAAAAGAGATGCTAGAAACTGAGAGAGAGGGAGAGAGAGAGAGAGAGAGAGAGAGAGAGAGAGAGAGAGAGAGAGAGAGAGAATCAGCAATTTAAATTCACAAAGAGCTAATGAATCATCTCAACGGGCCTCTACACTGAGCCAAAGAAGTATAACCAGGTACAAATGAGTGTTTTCCTGAATTGAAACCGTGGTGTCTCAATACACCTAATCACTGTGTACATTTCTTTCCACCAGTTACATCTCCCCACATTCAGCGATCACACACGCCAGCTTTGGTTTGTTGTTGGCTCCAACAGCCACATTCTCAATCTTTCTGACCACTAGAAGTCCATCTCCCACAACACGCTGTAAAGAAAGTGGAAACACAAATAAATCTCTGACATAAGAATGGAAAAGTTAAGAAGTTTCTTATTTTTAGATGAAGAGCAATTGCCAAATGTTTGACAAGGGAAAACCTCATTGCCGAAAGTATTTATCAGAGTGAATTGGATATAATTTATTTAAACGAGAATGAATCTTATGGCATGTGACAGACAGATAGGCATTATCTGGCACTAATATAAGGAATTCATGACAGGTACTCAATCAATGAGTTTTCTGTCAAGTTGTTGATAGAAGACAAATTGAATTGAGACTCTACCATGAAACATAGACAAATAGTAATGGTAGAAGCTAATGCAAAAAGAAAAGCATACCCCAAAAACAACATGCTTGTTGTCAAGCCAGTCGCACTTTGCACATGTGATAAAGAACTGCATGGAGCAAGCAGCAGAATCAGAAACATACCCCTTTTTCAGATCTAATCCCTTTTTTCCCCAGATAAGGGTGACTGGATTGATAATAGGAATGATCTTTATGACTTACCTGGCATCCATTAGTGTTTGGTCCGCTATTTGCCTGCCAAAATAAGGATTTCATAATTCACATCAAAACAGAAGGTATGGACGGCTCTTGAACAATCAAATTTCACAGGTTGAACAATCAAATTTCACAGGTTGAACAATCAAATTTCACAGATACGAAAAAGTAATAAAATCAAGCCTAATCATCAAATTCTTAACTTTCCAGTTTTAGTTTGTCAACTCATGTTTGAGTTTGATGGCAGGCATCGAAGGTTGAGTGATATCATAAAATTATATGCACTTAGATCCACAATATGACTAGATTTTATTAGAATTAAGCAGAATAACACTGTAGAATATTTTGAAATATTCCCAAGGATACCGTAGAGATCTATTTAGGCAATACCTACTGGTTGAGAATCTGTTTCAGTCATGTTAGCACTTTTAGTTTAGCTCTTATCCTTTCTAGGAGACGTTTTGTATCTCAGGTTCTCTATGCTATAGTATTCCCCCATTACTATATAAGTTTATGCATTTACAATAAAAGCTTACATCAAGTTATACAGCTTGTAAAGAAGAATAATTTTTGAATAAGCAATTTTCAGCCTGTTGGGTCTCAAATGGACTATGCCTCGAGCTGTTCTAGATCTTCTACAAGCATGGAATTATAGGGGTCTTAGAGGTATCCGTTGGAAATTATGGAATGCTATCCCCGCAACGATCTGGTGGACAATATGGAGAGAAAGAAATGCTAGAATATTTGAAAACAAAAAGGAGAATATACTTAGTCTTAAGCTCAAATGTATCATTTTGCTTTCTTTTTGGGATAACATGGGCGATATAGATGTTTCTCAGGATGTTGAGGCCATGCTTGATTTTTTCAATTCCTTACACTCTGTTATAGTTAACAGAAACTTGTAATTTCTTACTAAGCACACTCTTGTTGCTGGTTATACATTTATAAACTTTACCATATCAAAAAATAATTTTTGAATAAGCTACATAACAGTTACACAGATTTTTCATAGAAGATTGTGATTCACATTAGCAACAAAAAGACACGTGAAAGGAACAGATACCATTGATAATAGGCCAGGACCAGTGTGTTTGGCGATAAAGTTTTCATCCTCAAACTTGCTTCCATATATCGAAACACATCCACTACCATCACCCTGCATAGGAAAGAATAAGGCAATATAAATACTAAAGATATAGTAGAACAAAGGCTTTATTATAAAGCTAATGTCGTGTAGATAAGTGAAACCATTTGACAGCTAAATATTTGAACTATGAATAAATAGGAATTGGATTAGACTAACACATCAAATACTGATTGTGAGCAAAAGAAATTATGAGCAACCAATGATCTTTGAATAAACAGGATTGTGTAGAACCCTCCCTTGGAAATTATGAGCAACCAGTGATCTTAGAATTCTTTTCCCTGGTTTGAGTAGAACCCTCCCTTAAAATTATATGTACAAATCAAGAAAGCAGGATTCAAAAAGAAGCACTCTCATTTATCCTGATAGATGATGGATCAACGAGGAAGGTACAAGAGATGTGCACCAATAATTATGGATGCATAATAGTAATGTGCATAAACCAAGATGCTCAGAAAAATTTCTAATACATGTCAAACAGGTGTTAACACACACTTTTCAACCAGAGAAGCACATAATTAGGGTCTCTCTCTCTCTCTCTCTCACACACACACACACACAAAGAGGAGAAGGAGAGAGAGAGAAGCCCTTCACAAAGTCGTCAATCACCCAAATTCTTATGGCACTGGGAATCTTCATTACAAAACAGCCCTTATAAGAGTTTTATACAAGGTTAAGGCTAGAGAAAGCCACCTTTAGGAAATCACCACCTTGAATCATGAAGTCCTTAATCACCCTATGGAACTGAGAATTCTTGAAACCTTGTGGCACTCCTGCTTTCCTGCAAAATCAAATTTGTGTACGAGTAAGACAACATTACCAAAAGCCTAGATACATCCCCACTAGTCTGTTCACAAACAAAGTAACCCATTCATATACAACAAAAAGGGAATGGTTCAAGAAACATAATTTGAGAAACCGACCTGAATTCTCCGGTGCACAGTTGCCTGCAATGAAGCATTTGAAAGAGATTAGAATAGAACTTAGTAGTGAAAAACGAAATGATTTTGAAAGTTCACAGTCTCACTGACGGAAGGAGATACATATCCTACACTATATATTTTGTTTCCTTAATAACCAATGGCGCACAGTACGAAACTCGATAGATAATGTGCCCACCCTCTACCTTTCACCACTTAAACATCATGCTTTTGGCTGCGACAGGATTCCAACTTGTGACGTGTACCTAACCCACACATCACAAGCTGCGGTTTAACACTAGATCAAAGCCGTGGGGACATATCATAAATCTTAAGTATTTATTTCGCGCTTCTCATTCTTTAACTGCCAAATATGAAATCCTGAACTGGCTAATTAGACATGAAAACTGGATAAATTACAACAAGTTCAGGGGAGTCACCTTATAAATCAATATCAAAGACAACCTAACACCTTCAGTTAATTATTCCATTGAATTAGTTCACCCATAAAGCGTTAAAAAGTAAAATTTACACACCTAAATGCAAGTAAACAGGAGGTCCAAACCTACAACGAAATATAAAATAACCCTCATTAACATATTCTAAATGTAGAAACCCTGGTTGGATTAGTCGAGGTGCACACAAGCTGGCTCGGACCACAGTTAGAAAAACTTAAGTATTAGAGTATTATCTTTGAGAAGGTTGTAACCTGAAATTTTCAGCAGTTTTAGGAGCGATATCAGCGAAGAGCTCCATCTTGATGCGACCAGCAGGGATGTTGCCGATGGTTAGGTCGAAAAACACAACTGGGTTCTTTTGTACTTGTGGCCTTAAGTGCCACTCTACTACCCCTCCTCCCACGCCCCCCGACGCCATTTTTTCCCTAGTACACAATTTGCTGCTGCTGTTGGGAGCTTTTCTTGAAGCCAATGTATTCCCAGGGGAATTTTTCAAATTCTTATTACTTTGCCAAGGAATGTGATACTCTATGATTTTGATGACAAAGAAGTACACTATCTTTGTAATTTGGCTTATAATGATCCTACTACTTTCAGGTTGACTACTAACAGTCCACTTGTTTTTATTAAGTGAAGTGATACACTTCTAATCCTAACCCTTACACACACTGTTTTTTAACGGAGTCAACTTCCCTGTTGATTATGAGTATTCCCTATCTCTGAATAGGAGGCTGTGGAAGTTAGAATTCTTGAGAGGGAATTTGATTTAAGTGGACCGTTAAATTTTTTATAGTAATTAAGAAGCACTCAGAAAAAAAATTAACACCGATGTAGTTTATCATTTATGTGTTGTATTTTCTAAAATATAATTTCAGGCTCTACAATTAAATTTATATTTAGTTGAGCCACAGACGATCGTTTTATATCAAAACCAATCGGTTGATTGCTAAGCTTACGTCTACGAATTAAATCGTTCGAAGTTTTGAGAAGCAAAACGGGCAATAAACAAATTGATCAAAATAAAAAGGACGATAAACAACAAGTGATTAATAAAGCAAGTGATAGGCGAATTAACAGATTAGTTATACAGACGATAGGTAAATGAAGTGATTGATCGATTAAGCTAGAATTATGCGATCGAGTAATATAACTTAATAAGAAAACGGGCGGTAACCACAAATAATTGATTAATTAGCATTGATGTGTTCTTAGGCTATAGATACCGTTAATTAGTGATTTGAATTAGAGCCGATCGAGTAAAGCAACAATAACAATCAACCGATCAAACGAAAATAGTGATAACAACGAAAATAATAAATAAAGCAATAAATCTTATTGAGTTGTTTGGATGCTTGTGCTCTGGCGGGAAAGATAAACTTTGTTGTTTGGATGTTTGTGCTCCGGTGGGAAAGGTAAACTTTGTCTCCTCCAAAGCAAAACCAAACAAGATTACAGCAGCGCAACAATACAGTGGTAAAAAAAGTAATGGTAGCAAAAGTAATTTATGATGGCTAATAGAGAATATTCAGAGTGCTGAAGGGAATTCAGTTGTTCAGAGTAACGTAAACTATACAATGGGGGAGGAGGATTGTATTTATAAGCGCAAACTCCTAAACCTAGCGAGAATCCTTGCTTTGCACGTTCCTTCATCACTTATCAGCGAGTTTGCCCCATGTTCAACGGCCTCCCGAAAATAGCGGAAGCAGTTAGAGATAAGGTTTATCTCCTGCAACCGATCGTATCATTGTTTTCGTAATTGCAGCGACTGAATTGTCGACTGGTTGATCTTCTCATGCCTCCCTTATTAAACAACTATTCGCAGGGAACTCGATGCTGACTTGATTTCGATATTTGCACTACATTTGCATCACGTGCAGCAAGTGTGCGTCCAGATTTTGACCAATACATGTATCAAAAAAATTAATCATGATTTAAAATATTTATGACTTATTTTTAATATTTCATGCTACTCCGCATGTCGAATTTTATCTTTATGTATATTACAAATATACTCCTATAGTTTTTTTCGAATTTAAGATAGATAACAATACATATAATAAAAATCATGTACCAGTTCTCTAGAAATTTAACTAGTTCAAATAATATTCTAAACTTGTTCCCTCAATAGAATATTATAGTTGGGCAATAACGTATGGCTCAAACATTCTATGCAAGTTCTAGGATCCAAAAACTCTACAATTAGAACATTTTTTTTTTCTCTCTTTTCACAGCTCTTCCTTATGCACAATTTACACCATAATTTTCGTGGGCACTGCAACATCTTGCATGCATCATCACAAGGAAGAAAGACTTTATTTATGTGTCAAATTATTCCATATGATAAATTATAATTCTGTTAGGTATAACATTTTAAAATTATATGTAGTCCTGAAGCAGCGTGTAAATTACTTGGCTTGAACTATTTGGAGTGTAATAAGTAGGTAGATAATGAATTGTCAGTGGCCAATAAATTTGGGATATTCAAAAGTCACTAACCCCATTAATCAGGATTATTGTACGCCAGCGGCCCAGCTGTAAGCCCATAATAAGGGGAAAATCATTTCAGACTAAACCATTACACTCATTTACTATTTGAGTTAAGGGACACTTACAAAAATACCCACAAAATCAAAAATAATTACAGCCACTACTTTTAAATATTACCCAACATACCTACTAAACTATTTACCCACTCTACTCATCCAGACTTGTATACCATAGTCTATACAGTATACCATAAAGGTATACACATATAAGATATAACAAAAGTATACAATAATAAATGCCCCTCCAGACTTTTATACCATAATTTATGCAGTATACCTTAGGTATACACATATAAGATATAACAAAAGTATACAATAATAAATGCCCCTCCAGACTTTTATACCATAATTTATACAGTATACCTTAAAGGTATACACCTATAAGACATAAAAAAAGTATACAATAATAAATGGGTAGGTTGGTAAATACTTTTAGTTTTATGGGTAGTATAATTTTTAATGGGTATGACTTGTAAATACTTTAAATTTTATGGGTATAGAGTGTAAAAATCCCACTCATAAAATTTAAAGTATTTACAAGTCATACCCATTAAAAATTATACTACCCATAAAACTAAAAGTATTTACCAACCTACCCATTTATTATTGTATACTTTTTTTATGCCTTATAGGTGTATACCTTCAAGGTATACTGCATAAATTATGGTATACAAGTTTGGAGTTCCATTTATTACTGTATACCTTTGTTATGCCTTATAGGTGTATACCTTTATGGTATACTGCATAAACTATGGTATACAAGTTGGATGGGTATAGTGGGTAAATAATTTAGTGGGTAGGTCGGGTAATATTTGAAAGTAGTGGGTATTAGTTGTAATTATTTTAGATTTTGTGGGTATTTTTATAAGTGTTATTGAGTTCAAAATTTAATATTAGTATATATTTAATAAATTTCTTAACGTGTATACAAGGTTTGATTTAAAGCTATTGAATTCAACTGCTACCTAGCTATATGTTATACTTACATGTGCTTATATGCTAGGGACTCACTATACTAGGTGTTACAGGGGTGGTTTTCATGACTAAAAATACGCACCACCTGTGCAGCAGTCAAGCCTACTTGCTTGGTTCAGCCTTCACATCACTTAGATAAAGTAGACAGTCTTGATGTCGTTCACAAAATAGGGACAAATATAGCAATGTTTGTAAGAAATTCCAACTCACACAATTGAATTTAAACGTAAGGCAACACAACAAACATATGAAAAACTCTTTCCCAACCATTATATTAATATGCTCAACAATACAATACAATACAATACAATACAATACAATACAATACAATACAATACAATACAATATACTCCATCTGTTCCAAAATGGCTGTCATAGTTTTCTTATTGGTCCGTTCCAAAAGGAATGGCACAATTCTAAATTTGAAAATATTTTTGAGTTGAAACTACTACTTTACCCTTAATGAAATGCTTTATAGCCACATATTTATGTATGACTTATTTTGGACCACAAGTTCCAAAAGTCTTACCACATTTCTTAAACTCCGCTCCAAGTCAAACTATGACAACCATTTTGGAACGGATGGAGTAATACAGTACAAAGGACACAAGATCCTCAACCGTCTAAGACACCCTCACATTTTTCTCTCTTCGAAAAACTCTCAATTTAGTGCCTAAGGCTACAAAAATGGCTAACATACGTTTATATACAATGGGGGACTTCCTCGGGCAGTTTTCAAGAGGAAGGAGCGTGCCTGGCACATGCCAAAGTTGTTTTTGTTGAGAAGAGGTTTTGAAGAATGACAAATGAGAAGGACTCAGTGGTTCCGGAGGATAACCTCGTCCTTGGATAGAAGGACACGACTGATCGAAAAGATTGAGGGTTGCAAATCCCTGCGGAACTAGGAGTAGTGGCGCGTGAACGAGTATGCATCCTAGTCAGACTAAAAGAGGCGGTACCCAGGCCGTGTCTTCGAAGTACGAATACGAGTTGGACTTGAACAAGGAAAGAGTTACAAGGAATCTTGTCTTACCATAATTACAAGATTTTTTTTTGGAATTCAACTAGGGTTTTGATGCCCATATAAATACAAGTAGTTGATGCAGCCGAAATTAGTTATTTTACAAATAGAGAGTTGAGAGCATACATCGGCGATCCAACAACTTTCAACGTGAGATAACTAAAGAAGACAACTGGTGGAGTTAAAGAGATTGAGTCTAGATATTATATCTAGATTTTTGGTCTGTAAGTTGTCTTGTTTTGAGCGATCATTGTTTTTACCTATTAGCTTAACTTAGAAGCAATTCTGTTAGGTAAAATTTTGAGAGATTACTTTATAAAACTAGAGTTTAGCTTTGTTGAGTGATTAGGATCTAGAGTGTAGCCCCTTGGTTACCGAATCTTGTAATCACAAACTTGCTCTTTGTGTTAGTGGATTGAGTTCTAAAATCCCCGAGTATGGGTCGTGGTTTTTCTCCCTTGAGCGAGGAGTTTTCCACGTAAAAATACCTTGTTCTTTGTGTCTTTTTGTTTGTGTGTGTTGTGGTGTTTAAGTGCAAACTGCTAAGGTTCTTGACTCTGAAGAATCGAGTCCTTGTAGAGAAAAATCGGAAGACACTATTCAACCCCCCCTCTAGTGTCCTTAGGAGGTGTTTAGATTATAACAGTTTTTCTGATGTTTTGCGCCATCTCAGCCACGATCTACCCTTGTTCGCGTTTTTCTTGGCGCTTGGCCTTGTCAGCCGCTCGCCCATGTGCGGTGCATGCTTGGCCGCATTTTTCATGCCAGCGCCTAAGGCTGACACTCATTTGTGTGCAGTTGACACTCACATTGCGCACAATCTCGCCCATACAGGTGCCTATGCTCACACAAAGCCAATGCCACGCCCTTGCTGCCTCACTCGCACATGTGCGCATGCCTTTGTCAAGTGTCATGCACAATGCCCTTGTCATAGCCATTGTCTCACCTTGGCCTCATGCCATGACCTAGTCTTGTCCATCATATACCGCCCATGTCATGCTCATACAATGCCATGGCATGCTAAACTTAGCCCACACATAGCCATACACACATCCGCCTTGCCCAGCTCAAGGGTTCCACCACTGCCCACCGGTCACCGGCGCCGCCCGCCACCGGCATAGTCATTGCCCACATAGTAGTGTCATGAGCCACCATCAAAATCATTGACATGCCGATAGCCGGCCAAGAGAGGTCCTTGGCGCAGCCCCACACATTGGTCATGTCGGCCCTTCAACACCTCTACGCGCCTTATATATGTCGTAAAAATAAAAACCCAAGTCTCAGGAGTAGACATGTTTCTTCCAGACAATCATACTGCGCTAGTCTATGTCAAGACTTAACTCTTGGTCCTAAGCCTCCGTTTGACACCACTTTCACTCCAAACGCCAAGCCCACTGCCTTGTCAACACAATGTCAACCCTCAAAGTTAGCCCACATGCAATGACATATTGTTTTCACCAACACTTAGGTCAATGCCAAAGGACAACATGCCCAACCCTTAGCGAAATCATGCCACTCTAAGTCAAGTGATCAAGGAGCTAACACTACGCCTCTTAGTAAAAAATGGAGGATCCCAACCCTACCACACACCTTTATAATTACTAGTTTCTCGACACGCGCATTGCACGTGTACTCGAGTTGTGTATTGAAAAAAAAAGCTATTTCGTTAATATTAGAAATTGACTAATGAGTCCTCTTCTCTTAAAGAAACAAATATAAAAAGTAAAGCATACACATCCAAACATTATTTGATTTAGTTATAAATTACAAATAAAGATATACACCAAAAGCTAGCATTGCTGCATATACTTAAGGGAGACATGCACATAAATCTGACATCATATTCAAATAAATATTCACGTGAATTATCACCAATCTCTGACATTTCTAATTCTTACTAAAAGTGTTAAACACACAATAGATTCATGAACATAAATAGGGGAAAAGGTAGTGCAAATTTAAACCTCTACATCCGCAAAGAAGTGAACGTCTAGTTTGATTTCCTACACTGTGACGGGCTTTCTGTTTTGTGAACTGTAATCTATTACTGAAAACATTGAGAAAACAAAGTCAATAATGAACAAATTCGATGGAAATTGAGCCAAATGACGACACTCCATTTATAGTAGAGAAGCAAAAAGAAAGAAATTATGAGTAATTAATCAATTTTAACAAAAGGGACAGCTCTCACACTAAAGAAAGAACCATGGAGAAAGATAGTGAATAACCTCTTAACTGATTACATGTCTTTGAAACTAACTGCAATCTCCAATAAATGTTGTATCTCTAAAGATTTCTCGTCATATATAATGGTGTCTAAAATGACATTGGCTTTAAAGCTAAGGATGTATATCAATACTTAAAAAAGAATAATGGAGAAAGGGTAATTGTTACGATTATGAAAAACGTATTAAGAGAATGCACAATCTTTGGAAATAATATTAATTCAACAACCAATATATAGTTGATGTATCTGAAGGGGCACGTCCTATCACAGAGGTTCTCCAAATGAGGCATCCCTTCCAATGAAACGGCTACTAAACCTTATGTTCGTTTGTAAGCACTGGCTTTTATTTTTTCGGCTTGGAAGGTTTTTTACGTTATTTTTTTTTTCTTTCCTTTTTTGAAAACCAAGTTTGGCATTGTTGTATCCTAGAAGGGCATAATGGTAATCTGACTTTTAAATTTTTTTTAAGTACATACTTTTATAGTAATATAATAATATAATATGATATAACGTAACCATTATAATCACTAAAATGAAAGTCATGCGTGGTTCCATATTTGTATAGATGAAATACGTTTCGCCAACATAGCTGTTTTAGATAAAGATACATGATCAAAATAGACCACTAAATTTTTTATACTTACAAAGAGAGTTCGTAGTTTTTTCTAATTGGGCATTAGTCATCAGACATCTCGTGGAACTTCCAGCAACCAAGTACTTTCCAAAAAAGTCGTACTCAAGTTCTAGAAACACCAATAACATGTTCACACATTTAGAGCTCTAGTGTCACTTATATATATTTCGAATCACCTTTCCCTATTGTTTTTTCAAGAGTCGCCTTTGTCTGCGCACGTGGGATTTATCAAATTTAATCTTGTCAAATATCTCGTTCATTTATTAGTTTCACTTATCTGTTAAGCTTTTGCGGGTCTTCCAAGTATCTATTATAGAATCTTCTTAAACCCTAATTTCCTCCAAGTTTCCTATTTTCAATCAAAACTTATTTTCCTTGGATCCCTTTTGTCCTTTTTGTCTTCTTTTTCTACGTTATCCCCTTCCAAGAAACAGCCATTTTGTACCTAATATTTTCCCAATCCGTACCTATTTAAACCTCTCATCAACAAATTTCATTTCCTACTCACTTCAATCCAATAACTACTAGTAGTTAATTCTTTGTAAGGTCTTTGCTCAAAGTTCCCTACCTTTCAAATCTAAGAAACAGGAGACACTATTTTGTAGTATCGGGTAACCACTTATCCAACTATATAATCTTAGGTTGGCCTTGTTATAAAATACTTGATTGTTTATTAAACCAATATTCATTAATTAGTTTGTAGTCTTTAGAGAGATATGGATTATAGGGGAGTTGCGAAATGCAAGAACAAGAAACAAAGGAAGAGAGATGACCATAATTCCAAGAACTCAATCAAAGTTGTGTACATTTCTACTCCAATGAAAGTGAAAACTAGTGCATCAAGATTTAGAGCACTTGTTCAAGAACTCACTGGCCGAGAATCGGATATAGTGAGTATCATGGAGAGTAATGGCACAACAGAATTTGAAGTCTTACAAGATCAAAATGAACTTGAGTTGCTGCCATCAAAGTCTTCATCATCGTCACCATCATTATCATCATCATCTTTACAGCTGCCAACAACGTCTACATCATCACCTGTGAACTCAGAATCTAATTATTTAATGGAACCTAATTTTGATGATTTATTTAGCAACCAGCTGGTGGAAGAGCACTTCCTTGCTTTATTGGCTAATTCATCAAATTTGCACCCGTGTGATTATTCATCAGCTGTTTCTGAGTTTGATGTTCTTGGAGACTATTAATATGCACTGTAGATTTCTTATGTCTTCTTTTGTTTATGATTGGGTAGACAAGACTCGAGAGGTGTATGGTACATATTTTTTAGTGATGAGCCGATATTCTCATAGATAGCTTTGTATCGTTATTTCGGAAGTATATTACGTAGACTTATACCGGAGTATGAAAGATATGGAAAACCTTTATCTCGACAAAACAATACCATCACAGTTTCAATAATCTAAATTTTGTATATTATTTTTGCACCATAAGGTCAGCAAAAAACTATCTACATGTAACCTTCCAAAAAAAATGTAATTTATAATTTAAAAATATGTCAGATCACTTTATTACAAGCTTAATGTAGAAATTCTTATTAGGAACCATTAATAATTCTCTTGTTGTATTGATAAATTGTCTAATATTTGTCCTCAACTTCTAACAAAGTTTCTATGTGAAGTTTAACAAAGGATAATTGCCAAATCATATCAAAAGTATTAGGTATGAGAAACATCCTAATGGCTAGTACGTGAATAATGACCCCAATTAGGGATTACATATACTAAAGTCAAGATATTTCGTGTGGTGGAATAAAATTAGTCCAGAATGGTGAATTAAATATTTTCCCTATATTTTTAGCTGTAGTGGGTGTTGCTCATCATATTGATTAGTTATCCTGTTAAATTTGGGCACATATCAGAGTGATGGTTAAGATTCTAAATAAAATATTCAGTTTCAGTACTATTTATAAGTATTTTTTTATAAAGATATGCCTTATATGATGTTTTTGAACACTAAAAGCTTGAATGGTTCACTTGGTCAAATATTGATTTACATATCCTGAAGAGTAGAGATCAATTTCTGTTAATGCATCTTTTTAATATTTTATTCCCCTTCTTTTACTAATTAATTGGTCTAGCTTATTTGACTTTTGCTTTAAAAAAAAAAAAAATTGGCGTGGGAGATTTGAACTTATGGCACTAAAGAAATTAAAAATTGTTAACCACTAGCTACCATCATTAGTTCTGTATAGATGTTTAGAACTTATTATATTTTGTTGGTTTTTGTTAAAAATATGGAGCAACAAAAAATAAGATTGAAATATGATTGAAAATGTCTCTGCTATTCTTATTCAACTTGGGGCTATTTATAGCCAAACTTAAACAAAAAAAAATCAGCAATTAAACCTTTGAAATCTCAACTACCTAACAAATATTTAAAATTCAAAATTTAAACTAAATAGTAGTAACTGTTGTGAAACAAATAGTAAAGTAAGAACAAGACAAAAGTATATGAGATGAGAAGGAAGAACTTGTATTCTCAAAGTGTTTCAAGTGTGTCTTCCATAGACAAAGTGTCCTCTATTTATAGGACTCCAATACATAGGAAGTTACAAGTCATTCCTAAATGAAGAATTAAGTAGGAGAAAGTGGGGAGGAATTAAGTAGGAGAAAGTGGGGAAGAAAGTGGGGTAGTAAATCATATGTTACAAGTGAATAAATGGAGAGTAGTGGAGAGTAGTGGTCATCCACATTTATATTACATACATGTATTTGTAACACTCCCCCTTGGATGACCATTTGGAAGATAATGTGCCTCGTTAAAACCTTACTAGGAAAAACCCGGTGGGAAAAAACCTAGTGAAGGAAAAAGAGTACACATATCCTATAATACGCATTTAGAGCTGCCTCATTAAAAACCTTACAAGTAAAACCCAAGTGGGATAAAACCTTGTTAAGGGAAAAAGAGTACAGCGCGTATTTTACTCCCCCTGATGAAGACACTCCTTGACATCTCGAAGACGACGCATTCCAATCTTGTAAACAAGCTTCTCAAATGTTGAGGTTGGCAATGCCTTGGTAAACAAATCCGCCAGATTATCACTCGACCTTATTTGTTGAACATCTATTTCACCAATATTCTGAATATCATGAGTGAAAAAGAATTTTGGTGAAATGTGTTTTATTCTGTCTCCTTTAATATATCCTTCTTTCAGTTACTCAATGCAAGCGCTATTGTCTTCATATAATATTGTTTGAATCTTCTTCAAAGGAAAACCACAAATGTGCTGAATATGTTGAGTCATTAATCTCAACCAAATGCATTCCCGACTTGCTTCATGAATAGCCAATATCTCTGCATGATTTGAAGAAGTAGCAGCAATAGTTTGTTTCACTGAACGCCATGAAATGGATGTACCTCCACATGTAAACAAATAGCCCGTTTGGGACCGACCTTTATGTGGATCAGATAAATAACCAGCATTGGCATAACCAATCAATTGTGACTTGGATTCATTCGAATAGAACAAACCCTTATCAATAGTGCCTTGGAGGTATCTAAGTATATGCTTAATACCATCCCAATGTCTTCGAGTTGGGGAAGAACTAAACCTTGCCAATAAGCTTACAGCAAAAGCTATGTCTGGCCGAGTATTGTTGGCAAGGTACATCAGTGCACCAACTGCACTAAGATATGGTACTTCAGCACCAAGAAACTCTTCATCAATGTCACAAAGTCGAAACGGATCTTTATTCACATCAAGTGATCTCACAATCATTGGAGTGCTCAACGGATGTGATTTATCCATGTAAAATCTTTTCAAGACCTTTTCTGTATATGTAGATTGATGAACAAATATTCCTTTAGGCAATTGCTCAATTTGTAGGCTAAGACAAAATTTTATCTTTCCAAGATCTTTCATCTCAAATTCTTTTTTTAAGCATTCCATTGCCTTTGGGAGTTCTTCAGGAGTCCCAATAATATTCAAATCATCAACATACACAGCTATTATGACATATCCAGATCCAGACCTTTTTATAAAAACACAAGGACAAACTGGATTATTTTTGTATCCTTGTTTCAACGGGTATTCGCTAAGGCGATTATACCACATGCGTCCCGATTGTTTCAACCCATACAAGGATTTTTGAAGCTTTATCGAACAAGCTTCTCGGGAGCCTTTAAATGCCTCAGGCATTTTGAACCCTTCGGGGATTTTCATGAAAATTTCGTTGTCCAATGAACCATATAAATAGGCTGTGACAACATCCATTAGATGCATATCAAGTTTTTCTCGTACTGCCAGACTTACGAGATACCTGAAGGCGATTGCATCCACCACGGGAGAATATGTTTCCATATAATCAATGCCAGGTCTTTGCGAAAATCCTTGTGCCACAAGTCGTGCTTTATATCTAACGACTTCATTTTTCTCATTTCGTTTTCGCACAAATACCCACTTATAACCCACTGGCTTTACACCTTCAGGTGTTCGGACAATTGGTCCGAAAACTTCACGTTTTTCAAGTGAAGTCAATTCTGATTGAATTGCATCTTTCCATTTTGGCCAATCATTTCTCTGTCTGCATTCATTGACAGATTTTGGTTCAAGATCCTCATTATGTTGCATCACATCAACAACAACATTATATGCAAAAGTGTTGTCGACAACAATATCATTTCGGTTCCATATTTTTCCGTTAAAGACATATTTCATTGAGATCTCTTCGATTTTAGTATTTTCAGGTACCCGAGCCTCTCCTGAAGAGGACTTATCAATTGTTATGTCTCTATGCTCTTCTTGAGCAATTACCTCCATATTTTGATCTTTTTGATCAATTGCTCCTTTTCTTTTTCGAAGATTTTTATCTTTGGAACCGGGTGGTCTACCACGCTTCAAGCGTGCCTTAGACTCACTTGCACTTATAGATTGTCCTACCGGGACATCAACTCGAACATGAGCATTTGCAGCTGGAATGTGGGATTTAGTAACCCTTGGTAGGTCAGTGAATGCATCTGGCAGTTGATTTGCAATATTTTACAAATACACTATCTTTTGAACTTCTTGTTCACATTGATTTGTACGAGGATCTAAATGAGATAGTGTTAATGCATTCCAGTCAATATCTTTTTCCAGCTGCTTATTCTCTCCCCCTAATGTTGGGAAAACTGATTCGTCAAAATGACAATCAGCAAACCTTGCGGTGAATAAATCTCCCGTCATGGGCTCAAGATATTTAATAATAGACGGAGATTCATACCCAACATATATCCCCAACCTTCTTTGGGGTCCCATCTTTGTGCGTTGTGGTGGAGCAATTGGCACATATACCGCACATCCAAAAATTCTAAGATGGGAAATATTTGGCTCCTGACCAAAAGCCAATTGTAGTGGGGAGAATTTATGATAACTTGTCGGCCTAATCCGAACAAGAGCTGCCGCATGCAAAATAGCATGACCCCATACTGAAATGGGTAATTTAGTTCTCATAAGCATTGGTCTAGCCATTAATTGGAGGCTTTTGATAAATGATTCTGCTAGACCATTTTGAGTATGAACATGAGCAACTGGATTTTCAACTGTAATCCCAGTTGACATGCAATAATCATTAAATGCTTGAGATGTAAACTCACCAGCATTATCAAGACGAATTGTCTTAATAGCATAATCTGGAAATTGTGCTCTCAATCTTATTATTTGAGCAAGCAACCTCGCAAATACCATATTGCGGGTTGATAATAAGCACACATGTGACCATCTTGTAGATGCATCTATTAAAACCATAAAATATCTGAATGGTCCACATGGAGGGTGTATGGGCCCACATATATCACCCTGTATACGTTCCAGAAATGCAGGGATCCTGATCCCAACTTTAGATGCTCTAGTAATTAGCTTTCCTTGAGAACATGCAGCACAAGAAAATTCTTTAAATTGAAGAATCTTTTGGTTCTTCAATGTATGCCATTTGAATTCTCAATTATATTGCGCATCATATTATAACCGGGATGGCCCAACCGGTCATGCCAAATAATAAAATCATTTGATTCATTAAACCCTTTGTTTACTATGGCATGTGATTCAATTGTACCAATGTTTGTGTAGTACAAACCGGAGGAAAGAGCGGGGAGCTTTTCAAGAACATATTTCTCACCCGACTTTATTGTAGTAATATAAAGATATTCAGTCTTTCCAACAGTTTTAGTCTCAATATGATAGCCATTTTGGCGAATATCCTTGAAACTTAACAAGTTTCTTTGAGACTTACTACAATACATGGCTTCATCAATAGCCAAACTTGTTCCTCCAGGTAATAATAAATTGGCTTTGCCATAACCTTCAACCAACTTTGTACTACCACATATTGTACTAACATTGGACTCTTTATTAATCAAATAAGAAAAATATTTTTTATCTTTTAAAATTGTGTGCGTTGTAGCACTATCCAAGAGACATATATCTTTGTTATAGAGCTTGAATCCAACTGAAGACTGGGGAATTTCCATTTTCTAGGCTTACCGCTGGGAAAGATTGAAACTTGACTTGTAGAATATTAGAGCTCTTCGTGCTGATAACGTGTTGTGAAACAAATAGTAAAGTAAGAACAAGACAAAAGTATATGAGAGGAGAAGGAAGAACTTGTATTCTCAAAGTGTTTCAAGTGTGTCTTCCATAGACAAAGTGTCCTCTATTTATAGGACTCCAATACATAGGAAGTTACAAGTCATTCCTAAATGAAGAATTAAGTAGGAGAAAGTGGGGAGGAATTAAGTAGGAGAAAGTGGGGAAGAAAGTGGGGTAGTAAATCATATGTTACAAGTGAATAAATGGAGAGTAGTGGAGAGTAGTGGTCATACACATTTATATTACATACATGTATTTGTAACAGTAACTAATTATTCTAGATTTCTCGACTAATTATTCAAATAAAATCAAAACATGCATCCTACTATAATTATAAACTAATTATTCCAACATATCAAAAAATATAATTTTAACATATTTAATAATGTGGTAAATCTTATTTCTAAAGTTTTTAAAAAAATTTCTTTTCCTTTTTTTTAAAAAAAAAATGAAATGTTCTATAGTAAAATATTATCTAAAATTTTAAAACTCTAAATTAAACTTATATCTGTCAATAAAATTTTTGGCATCTATAACCAATGTAGTATATTAGAATAAATAACTAACATCTCGTTCACTTAAAAAAACTCTTATCAACATAGATAGACATAACTAATAGTAAAATTTTGGGGCCCTTTAACTAATGTCAAGCACCCTTTATAATGTCTTGAAAGTGATCTCTTTTTCTTTGATTCGAATATAGAAGATAATATGTTATCGTCCAGTTATTTTTCGTTAACTGGAATTGAAAGAATAACTATCTGGTTGATGTCATTCTTTGATCAACCAAGAAATTAGAAAATATATTAATAATCCATACTTAAATTGTTATGGTTGTAAAATATTACCACTAACAATATATTAATTTTTACAATCTCTAAAAATATTTAGTAGTGGTGTCCTGGGCCTTGCAACTATCCTACACCGCCTTACCACATATATTGATGTAAGTATTCACTAATATTACACCCGCATGATGCGCAGAAAATATCAAATAAATTGTACAGTAAAGAACTAAAGATCCCATAAAATTAAAGTAAAAAAATCAAATGAACAACCTTAAATATGCATGATTCCAAACAAATAAGAATACATTATTTACTACATTTTTAATATCTTTTGAGTATGAAAAAAGTTAAATGCTAGAGATAACTTAAAAACTAGGCAGCTAAACTCCCTCTTGAATTATGACTTTTCTTTCAAGATGCCACTCAAACTTTGTGGGGATCCTATGACCCCTTTATAGTTGTTTGAAGTGTACAAAATAGCACCTCTTGCGACTGAGACCAGCTTTACAAAGATGGGGGCAAGACACACGCCAATCATGTTATGCCTCTTTGTTTTAATGCCAGTTTACTTATTTTATTCACTACTTATTTATTTTAGTTTTTGTTTTCTTTTTCTTTCTTTTTTCTTTTCTTTAACTTTTTGTGTTTTAACCTTCTCACCCTCCAATGTCCTCCCTATGGCCACCAGAACAATCACCATCGTGCCACTAGCATTACCACCACAACACCAAGGCCAAAGCCACCACCTTCTCCGTAGTCACCAACGTACCACCACTAAACTAAAGTCTGAAAATCAGCCAAACCATCATCAAATTAAAATCTAAAGATTAAAATCACCACCAAACACCATTGAGAAGACAAAACATAACAAAATCCTAATAGCAAATATTACCATCAGATCAATGCACAAAATCTAGAAACATGATAACAGAATACTGAAGAGGGAGAAGAACAAAGAATTTGTGAACCCTCGTAAGATCACACAAGACTCCTATAAGATATCTGGGTACATTAAAGTTGAATTGGAAAAATCTACTACTCCCAAACCTTTCATAATTGGAAGCACATCAAGCTGAGAACCTATTACTATTATTGAATAACCTCCCAAAAACTTTCGTAATTTCAAAAATGGATTTTGCTTCAATCTTTGAATTGAGAAACATTGGGTGCAGAATAATTGGGGAGTGTCAATAACCAAAAATCTTACAGAAACTGTAAGATTTTGGGAATAGTTATGGTGGCTGCCAAGGTTCTGAGCAAGCTTGTAAATGGTTATTAAGTTATGGAGAAAGAGACAAAAGAAAAGAAAATGAACAATAAAGAAAATAAAATAAAAAAAAGAAAAAATGAACTTGAATAAAAGAACCCGATAAGTAATCAAATAGGGTTTCTCACGTGCCCCAAAATTCGTGCAAATTTCACATGTGCTACCTAGGCTCAAAAGGTGGTATTTAAACCATTTCTAACAACTATAGGGGGTCATAGGACCCCGCAAAGTTTCAGTGTCATTTTGGAAAAAATGTAATAGTTTAAGATGGCCTTTATGCATTTTGCCTAGAAATTATTTAAAGCAATAACACAGATTGAAGAAGGACATCATTAATAATAAAGTCATCCTGGATATTCTGGAATTGTTTCCTTGAGAACCATGAGCTCCAAATTTCTAGAAAAATCATATTAGCTATGAACTAATTCGTGTGTATTTCAAAATATATATAATAAAGTGAATCTAGAGTATATTCTTTAGGGATGCTGATGGAGTTTGATCGGTTGTAGATATATTATTCTAACAAAAAAATCTCTTTTTTGAGTATATAAACTCATGTCTTTTTTTATTTTTTATCTATTGATCTATTTTACTCTTTTACGGTCTTTCAAGAGTAAAGGCAACCTAAAAAGGAACTTTGCATGATCTCTTTTCACTTCATTATTTTTGTCCAAAAAAGATGGTTGTCTCCAATGTGATACAATTGATTGAGACTTCCTATATTCAGGCAATTTCTGAGAGATCCAACCTAGGATATATTATTAACACCTAGATCATGTCCTAATTTTGCTGGTCTCAGTGATTTTATCATGTGATGTAGTGGATTTATTAATTAATCTAAATATATAAGTTAAATAGAAATATATGAATGTTTGGCAATAATTAATGAAAAGTGATAGCGTTGTTATAGTTTTTTTTATTTTAAACTAATATACCAAAGAGTTAAATTAGGAGTTCATTTTTGCTCGAACTATTCCAGATAGTAGATCCATCGTGCAATATTTTTTTGGAAAATTTTATCACAAATTCTATAAGCCTGACTTAACACTTAATTATTATTTTTCAAATACTATTCCTTTTCAAATTCAAATACTTAGCAGATTTGTTTTCTTGCCTTTAATCTATATAGGAGAGTAATACTCCTACTAAACGTTTATCCTAGATTGACCATCAATATATTTAAATTTGGCTTAATTTAATATTAATACTAAAGAGCCCTATTATTTTTTTAATTGGTTGAAATTTTGCTTAATCTTAATACTCCTAGAATGTATTTAATTTTTGAAATTCAAAGAGACACATCCTCATCTATATTATCCGAAGAGATGTTCATTCAATAAAACAGTTGAGCTTTTTCAGACATTATAAATATAAATTAACTTATGCTCTAATACTTCTCGTGGAAGATAACTTAACTCATTCAATCTAATTTAAATATTGATATCATTAATTTTGAAAATCAAATTACTTTAGGTATCTCCTTACTCCAACATAGCAAAAGAGAGCCCATCCGAGATGAACTCCGTTATCACTCAAAAATATTAACTTCTATATTAATAATAATTTTTTTAGTTTAACTAAAACATGAAAGAACATAAACAAAAGATAAAAGGTATCACAAATAGTTAATATGCCGAAGTAGATATTTAAGAATTGAATTTTTATATAAAAGTATAATTTTTATAACTTAATTACCAAACATAGCAACATTTTAACAAAATAACCATATATAGAAGAAAACACAAGTTAATTACAAATATAGCAACTTATGTCAAAAAAATATTGCTACATTTGTTCATTTCTTTATTTTGCTACAATTTTGGGGCCTTTTGTAAGTTTTAAAATATTGGTCCCTAATATGTAAGGTTTTTTCCTCATTTTCTATTTTATTTCAGCATTTCTCAATAACCCTCCTCTGTTTACACTTTTCTCGTGTGTTTCAGCCTTGTTTTTGCTCTTTCCTGACTGTATCATCCCT
Organism: Petunia axillaris subsp. axillaris; assembly: GCA_029990575.1. Classification (NCBI taxonomy): domain Eukaryota; kingdom Viridiplantae; phylum Streptophyta; class Magnoliopsida; order Solanales; family Solanaceae; genus Petunia; species Petunia axillaris. The sequence goes on along the minus strand of JARKNS010000010.1, from coordinate 20,122,122 downwards.
ATTTCTTAACCGTTTCTCCCCATTTTTTCTCCCTCATTTTCTCCCCCACGTATTCCACTATCATCCCTGTTTCTGAACTATTTCATAACTATTTTCAGTGTTTAAATTTCGATTTTTTTTCATTTTTTAGGGTTTTATTTTTTTTCCACATTTTTTTTTGTTTCACTGTCTAATGCTAGGGAACTTAGGAGTAAAAAGAAATATGATATATATATTTCTAAAATTGGGTCAAAATCTATTTTAAAACTAAAAGTTCATGTTTCTAAGTCGAAAGAAACCCCGCAACAATTGAAGCGTGTAATGCGGTCGTCTGTGTCTCCTTCTACGGGTAAAGGTAAAGGTAAACTTGTGGTTGATGATGATGATTTTGAAGAAGATGCTCCACCGTTGAAGAAAGTCGGATTTTTGTGTTGGCTGATGTAGCATTATAGGTACTTCTGTTTCCTTTTTAGTTTTTTTGTTTCTGTTTTCTGTATCCATTTGTTTATTTTATTTATTCTTGTTGTATTTGCTATGGTATTAAATATAATTGTACTGCATTTTAGTGTATTTTCACTGTTTGTGTAGTATTTTACTATTTCTGTTGTGTCTTTTAGTGTTTCTGTATCGTATTATTACTGTTTCTATAGTGTTTTACCGTTGCTGTATTTTTTGTACTGTTTCTGTAGTTTTTCCTATTTTTGCAGTGCATTTACTCTTTCTTTAGTGTATTATTGTTTCTTTAGCGTATTTACTGTATCTGTGTCTTTTATTGTTTCTGCATTGTATTTTACTGTTGTTGTAGTTTATTTACTGTTGATGTAGTGTTTGTACTGGTTATGTAGGTTTTTTAGTGCTTCTGTAGTGTCTTTACTGTTTCTCTGTCTTTTCTTGTTTCTGCATTGTATTTTACTGTTTCTGTATTGTACTTACTATGTTTTAACTGAGTCGGATTTTTGCTTTTTAGGATGTATCATTTTATATACCCCGGAATTATTGGAAAGAGTTCCAACTACGACTTACTACGGTTGGTGATATTGTAACACATTTGAAGGATGTCTTAAGTCCGGTGCAGTTGAAAGTGTTCAAAAATACTTGTTTTGGTTATTTGTTACTGGTAGAACATTTATCCGTTCAGACTCGGTTGCTTCGGCCTTTGCTAGTGCGTGAGATTGAGTCCTTCAAGCCTTGTACGTTTGAGATTTGTGTTAATGGTTCATGTTTGCAATTCGGGTTGCGTTAGTTTGCATTAGTGTCAGGTTTAAAGTGCTCTGAGGATACACTAAGTTCTCTTGATACGAGTGGTCCAAATTGTTTGATGAGCAGCTACTTCCCGAACATAGAGAAGGTATCTCACGTAGATATTAAGAATTTACTCAACAGAAGTGGATTGGTGATGCTGATGCAGTTAAGATTGCAGTTATGTATGTGACTGTGAATTTTGTGATGTCTGTATCTGATGTACAAACTGTTTCTCAGAAATATTTTGATTTGGTTGAATCCGGTCTTTACAAAGACTATCCATGGGGTATAGTTCTTTCAAGGAATTGTTTGACATTATTCACAAGAAGGTGAAAATTAGTAGTACATATTTTCGGGTGGTAGGTTTGTCTTATGCATTGTAAGTATGGTTTTATGAGTGTTGGACAAATATTTCTTCATCAGTAGCTATATGTGTTAGGAGTCGAACTCCTCGTATCTTGAACTGGAAAGCGACGACTAATCTTTCAAAGTATAACACAGTTTTTAAGATTTTAGATGACGGAGTCAACAAGGTATAGTTTCATTCTTTGTGTATCTATTTCATTCTTCATGTATCTATTTTCATTCTTCATGTATCAGTTTCATTCTCTATGTATATGTTTGATTTCTTTATTCTTTTAAATTGATTGGTGTACTGTTATGTATGGTGTAGCCGGTTTTTCGGCCTATGCAGCCGACTATTGCTGAGTTGGCCTATGCAGCCGACTGCTACTGAGTTAGCCTATCATTTTCATTCTCTATGTATTGATTTTTGCGGATGCTATGCAAAATTCTACTGAGGATGATATTTCTATCCGCCATGGAGGGCCTCGTCCCTCCTCTCTTGCCGCTTTTGTCCACATTCCTTCTGAAGATGCTGGAAAGCAGACACATTCAAGTTTGTTGAATATGGCACAGGTGGTTGATTATGACGCTAAGATTGACATATTGACTCGTTCGGTCTAGAAGGTATGTTTAGTTTTTAAGTAGTTGAAACAGTTAGAAATATTTGTGATACTGTTTTTGGCACATTCTGGTACAATTTTTGTTTTTTATTTCAGCTCACTAATGACTTGGAGTTATTAAAGGATCATGTAAGCATTGTATTTTTATTGTATTGTGTTTATGTTTTTTACTTTGTTGAAATAATTAGAATTATTATCATACTGTTTTGCCTTTGTTTCTTTTGAAGGTTGATGATTATTTTAACAATGTTAAGGAATTCTTTAGTGAGGAGCTTAGAAAAGTTGTTGATGAAATTAAGCTACATGCGCAAGGACAGGTATTAATTGTTGAAGAAACTGTTTATTGTTTCTTGTCGATGTAATGTCGGTTTGAATTTTTTTTTTTTTTTTTGGATACAAAGTACTCAAAGTGGTGCATTTAATGCTCGAGATTCACCAAAGACACCACATGCTAGTGGTGATACAGAGAAGCTCAATTTGGATGATTTTGGTACTACAAAAAAGTTTAAATCAGATGTTGGTGATACAAACAGTTTTAATGTTGGTACGGCTAATGTTACTGTATGTACCTTATTGAAGTTACCTTGAAACAACTAGATACATTCAGATACAAACCGATACAGATAGTTTCAAATAGAAACAATTCAACAAAGCCAATGAAATTGTACAGCTACGATTTCTTATTTTTATGAATTATTTTTCCTTTTTTTTAAGCCATGTGCTACTGGTGGAGCAACTGATGTAGCAAGCGGCAGCGGAAAAGCTGTTTTTATGTCATCTGATACAATTCAAACTGATGATGGTGGTGTCAGTAATGTAGAAACAGTTGTTAGTGGAAAACTCGTTCCAATGCCCAAAACAGTTGCCACCAAGGTTCCTTTGACCCCTTCATTGCAATTCCCAAACTTCAACCTTGGTTTGAATTTCAGCCAAGATTTTCTGAAGACTCCTAAACCTGATGAGGTGCGCGTTTGCCCTTTTTTTTTTTTTAAACGTATTGTATCTTCCCTGTTTATAAACTGTATCATATCTTGTACATTGTTTCTTGAACCTATTTTTGAATCTCCATGGTTTATAGGAGTTAATTGTTTGTTTATTTTTTTTTTTTTTGTATCAGTTTTTCAAGGTTATTCAGTTGATGGTGCTGCATTTTGTAAGAAAGATACTCCTGGATCTTCTCATCCGACGAAGACTTTTGATGATTTCTTTGATAATTGGACTGACAAGCAGTTTGCAGAGATGGACCGTAGCATTGCAGATACCATTAAGAATGTAAAGAAACGCTTTCAAACTGACCATGTTGCTGGAGAACCTAGTGCCACTGTTGCTGAAGAGGCTGCTGATACTGTTGAAGTAGAGTCTGGTGTCACTGTTGCTGAAGAGGCTGCTGATACTGTTGTTGCAGAGTCTGGTGCCACGGTTGATGAATAGCATGTTGATACTGTTGCTGCAGAGCCTAGTGCCACTGTTGATGAAGAGCATGTTCAGCATGCCGCTGAAGAGCCTATTGAGCACGACGTTGATGTTGTTGATCGTGGTGAGGATTCTGATGTTATGCCAGTTAGTGACCCTGAGAACGAGAAGGCGAGCCCACGTGTGGATACTACTACACCTTCACAGGCATTGGAAAGGGTGAAATGTCCTAGTAAATATGATATTTCACCTTTTCTGCGTGAGTTTGCTTATGGTGCCAGTAGCAATTATGTTTCGTCCAAACCTTTGATGTTGCAAAGGCATCCTTTTAGTATTGCCGTCATAGAGGATGTTGATGAAGAATTAGAAAATAAGTTTGTAGCATTTGTTGATGATCTAGCTAAGCGGAAAAGAATAAGGTTTGTTCCCCTTTAATGTTTTTTACTGTATCATTTATCGTGTGGATATTGCTATAATTCATTTTTTTTTTACTTTATATTTTTAGGATTTGTGCCTATTCCAAAACCGATAACATACTTCTATATAAGTTTAACTTTGGAGTCGAAACCGTGTCAACTCGGATGTGGTTCTATATTCTGTTGCATGGTGGTCATACGTTGCAGGATTCAATAAGTTCCTTTGTTTTTCTTTTTAGTGTGTGTGTGTCTTTTATCTTTAGCGTATCATATTATTTCTTTTTCTATATCTATGTGTCTTGGATATTTAATGTATCTTTCCATTTCTTCTAGTGTGTGAGGGTGTGTTTCTGTTTCTTTTTTAGTATTTGTGTGCCTTTGTCCTCGTACCTTTCCTTTTTAGTTTTTTCATGTGTTTTTGAGTTTCTGTGTTTGGTATGTGTATGTGTACCCAAACTTTATTTTTCTGTTTCTTCTAGTGTGTGAGGGTGTGTTTCTGTTTCTTTTTTATTGTGTGTGTGCCTATGTCCCTGTATTGTTTCTTTCTCTTTCTCACTGTATCTGTTTTGTTCATTCATTTTAGTAACTGTAATTTTGTTCATTTCTTCATTGTTTCTGTAATGTTTCATCCATTTATACCATCAATTTTTTTTTTGAATGTTACAGCATGTTAATGTTGTTTTCTACTATTTGCGTAAGCAAGGAAAGTATCGATCAAAGACTGAATTATCCTTCAATACTACTGACTGTTGGTTTAAAACCATGATCGAGACCGTCTATAAGAAGTATGTGAATAGTGGGAAGGATGTTTCAGTGATGTCTGATGTTGATTCTGTTGCTAGCTACATTAGAGGCTGCAAAATTCTTACAAATGTGCCTTGGACAGAGGTTGACTATGTTCTGCCACCGCTTAATATAAAGTCTATCTGTCTTTGGGTGTTGGCTATAGTATCATTTCAAGGATAGGTGCATTGGGATATATGATTCAATGAGTGGTGGGGGTGCTCGTCATAAAGCGGCTGTTGTTGAAGTTGTTGAAAAGATTGCTGAGTTATTGCCACAGTATATCCTACTAACTGATTTTTACCAGTCAAGGCCCGACATTGATATTCTTACGAGTGAAGCATATGTTGATTCAAAGCTGGAGGATACTTTTGGGTTTTTCTTTGTTCAAGACCTTCTACAGAGTTCTGGTTCCCTGTATGTTTCTTTTCCCTTTATTAGTTCAGATTATGTGAATCACATCTGTGACATAATTACTAACTATATGTATTGTCATTTTTTTGTCACTGTTTCAGGGATTGTGGAGTGTTTATCATGGCGTATGTGGAGTACTTTATTTCTCCCAGTGATATCACAACTGTCCCTGACTTTGATATAGGTCTTTACTGTGGTCGTCTTGCAACGCTGCTTTGGGATTATGGAAAAATGAAGATTGATTTAGATGGAGTAAGTGCATGTGAAAATCCAGTGTGGCTTGCGAAGAGAGAAGGCGCTATAAAGCGTCGTTTACGAGTTGCCAATCTCAACCTTAGTTATGTTTCTTTTGTGATGTTTCTATGTATATGTTACTAGGACTAACCGTTTCTACTACCGTATGTTGTTTGTTGTGATTACTGTTTATGTAATGACAGTTTCAGAATGTTTATTCTATAGCAATTGCGTTTTATTTTGTTCCTTTTCAAGTGTGAAACAATTTGATACAATTATGATACTGTCTGATACAGACAGGTAAATTGACATAGAAACAGTTGAAAATATCTTGACACACTCAGGAACCACTTGTAAAACTGAATCACTTCTGACCAATCAAATTCAATGACAAAGAAATAGTAAAATATAACTATGAAACAGTTTGATACGATTATTAAACTGTTCGATACAGACAACTAAATGGACACATAAACAGTCGAAAATATCTTGAAACATGAAGGAACTACTTGTGAAAGTGAATCACTTCTAACCATTCAGATCCAAAGAGAAAGAAATAGTAAAACATAAAGGTGAAACAGTTTCATACAATCGTGAAACAGTTTGATACAGACAACTAAATTGATTAACAGTTGGAAATATCTTGAAACAATCACGAAACAATTCTCAAACCGAATCACTTCTATCAAGTCAGATTCAATGACAAAGAAAGAACTAAAAAAGTTCTATTTGGGCTTCGGAGGATGTGTGCAAGCTTTCTTGTTGTGTCCTTCGCAGCCACAATTTGCACACGTAATCTTTGTCCTTTTTGCATGTACTTTCCATTGTGGTTTGTATCTAGTTATTTTTGGCCTTCCTGGTGGTCGTCTAGAAACTGGTGGGAGTACTTCAATTTTTGAAACGAATGCTGGAATCTCCCATCTGCTTTCATCTGGTATCGGATTAACATGGAACTCGTATGTCTTTACCAGGGACTTTGTTGAGTAGTAAATGCAATTGTAATTCTCTTCTTCCAGGCCTTTCCAATTTAGAATAGCCAAAGCATGCACACATGGCAGTTCTTCCATTTGAAATTTTCCACAGCAACATGTCCGTTCATTCATATCAACAATGAATTTCTTGTCACCATCATAGAGAGCTGCTTGGTTTCCTATTGAATGTATCTACAACACACATGATGATACATGTTTGAAACAAAAAATACAAGGAAGATACAAGATGAAAGAATTTAGATGCAGTGGAAATGAAAAAGTTTCTATATTAACTTAAGCTGCATAGCTGTGTTTCTATACCCATCCAGCATCATGTTGTACTTGAATCCAAGAGGTGTGAATGTCTCGTGTGCTTTCTTCCTGTTATCATCAGTCCAAGTCCTAATAAGTGAGCTCATGTACTCCGTAAATGCGACTACAGGCATATCACGTGCATCCCTGTTCACCGCATTCAAGGATTCTGCAATGTTTGATGTCATTGTAAATCCCCTATTTACTGTTGAATACGCCCTTGACCATTTATGGTATCCGATGTTTAGCAAGTATGCTTTGATACATTTATCCATTTTTTCCACACTTTTCATGTATATATCAAATTCCTGTATGTTGTATTCCTTAGCCATACTGAAGAATGTCTTATGGAGCTTATCTTCACATTTCTTGAACTTAGCCTTGAGGTTGTTCTACAAGTATCATATGCATGCATAGTGTGGGACCTGAGGATATACGATTGTAGTAGCCTTGATTATGCTCTCAATACAGTCTGAGACAAGACACATGTTTTATCTCTCACTGTAAGAATATTTGAACTTCTCAAAGAACCACTACCATGAGGCATCGTTCTCTGAATCAACAATTTCATACACAAGCGACAGTATGCTCCCTATGGAAAGAAATAATAAGATAAATATTTGAAACAGTATCACACAAGTACAAACTGAAATAGTCTGATTCAAATAAAAAGCTGAAACACTAAAGTATAGGCCTCAAAGAAACTGATACCAAAAAGCTGGAAATAGTTTGATGCAAACAGAAACAGTCTGATACAGATAAAAGACGATGAAACAGAGAAAATATATGGTCTTAAAAAGTCTGGACCAGATTTCAAACAGTCTGATAAAAAAATTGAAGCAGTTTGATACAAATAAACCATGTGTCTGAAAAAACCTGATACAAAAGCTGGAAATAGTTTGATATAAAATTGAAATAGTATGATACAGATAAAAGATGATGAAACAGAGAAAATATATGGTCTTTAAAAGCCTGATACCAAAGTTCAAACAGTCTGATACAAAGCTGAAACAGTATGATACAACTGACACATGCTGAAACAGAAAAATATTGGGTTGAAACAGTTGAAACAATATGATACAACAGGTAGCGTTAGAAATCGCTTTACCTACTGTGTCTAATGTACTAGCCGCTAGGAATGTTCCTTTGTGCGCTGCTTTTAGAAAGCTTCCATCGACGACTACGATTGATTTGCAATGTTGAAATCCCTTTATGGAAGCATTCAAAGCAACAAAAATGTACTTGAACAAATGCTCCTCACTTGCATGCAAAGCAACAACTGACACTAGGTTTCTTTGCTCTAACATATACATGTAACTTTGCAGCTTATTCTAAGATTCAGTTGGGTCTCCTTGTATCATTGCAATGGCCATTTCTTTTGCTCTCCAAGCCTTCATGTAATCTATGTGTATACCGTAACACCTCTGCATATTGTCTATTATCTCTTTAGGCTTGTAGGTCGACTTTGGGTCATCGACCCTGTCCTTGACGATCATACCAATCATGCGTGATGTAAGTTGCGCTTGCTCATACACTCTTTCTTTGTATGGACATGTGTGTTCATTTGTGAATTCCCTAACTTTGAACTAACTTGATGAATTCAAGCTGGATGCCCTAAATTTCCATTTGCAATTTTCGCCTCTGCATATCAGGCAGTAGCTACAGATACAGAGAACAGCTACATGATACAGAAAGCTACAGATATTAGTTAACAGATACAAAATTATACAGCATGATACAAATACGATATACTTAGGTCCTGACACCCATGTATGATACAATCAGAGACGGTAGAGTTTTAGATTAGATACAATGTGATAGATAATTCACACATTGTATCTGATGTATAAACTGGTGCTGCTTGAAACAAAAGACACATTTCAGATACAACACAGTGATTCAAAAGACACATTTGAGATACAGACTGGTACTGCTTGAAACAAACTCACACAGTGTGTTACAAAATATAAAATAAAAAAATTCATATACACAAAAGACACATATCAGATACAAAGATAACAAGAACATTTCTTAGACTACTTATAATACAGTTAGACAAAAACAGATACAATGATACAGTATGAAATAAATTGATACAACATGATACAAAACACAAATACCGAGATTTCATACTTTGTTGCACTTGATCTCTCAACCTTAAGTTGAACCTTTTCTGTTATTGAAAATCGTTTCATGACCATTACTATAGTCTTTTTGTTAAGGTAGACTTGGCCCTCTAATATCTCGTTCTTCACGCTATAGGTAATTACTGCAACTTCATCTACCTCATGCTCATCACAAGTTTCTTTAATCAGTGGTTCTACCATTTCAGCACTACTTATAAGTGTATCATCAATGTTCTTGTCTCTAGTGCAATTGTTTCTTTCAGTATCAACACAGTCTCCTACTGTATCACGACTGTATCTTTCTGTATATCTATTCCTTATGCTTTGTCTATCACTCCAGAAACCTTGATTCTTAAAAATACCCTCGAGTGTGATACAAAGTGGATATATTTTTATTCCTTTTTTCTTTATTTTCAATCTTGTATACGCTAAAACACCCACATCATTGTGTATTTCTAAACTTAGACTTTTTTCTATTACCTTATACTTTATTTTAACAATTTTTCTAGTCAGATCAATGTTCAGTTGCTTCGCAACTGTATCACGAAGCATCTGAAAGTTTGAATCTGAATTTATCGCGATCGCATCAACAACAAAATCAATATAATTGTCGAATTTGTCCCATCTTCTACTATGTTTTAATAGAATTTGTATATGTGTCATATCTATTGTAAAGTTTCGATTTTGATATGTTTAAACGGTAAAAAACGAGTAACAGCAAGGAGAAACAGACGCGAAACAGATGAGAAACAAACGCGAAACAGTGGAGAAACGGTAGCAGCTTTTTAAAATTTTGGATCGAAAACAGAGGACGGTGTGTAAAAACAAATAGAAACAGAAAATATACTATTTTGAGTAGTTGCAAAATTATTATATAGAAAAGAATTGGAAGCAAAAGTGATTAAAGAATTAGAAGCAGGTAGAGAGAAAAAAAAAATAGAGAAAAAGGAATAAGGGTTTCAGCGTGGGTGGAATTATGAAACTGAGTTGGAAAGAACTATTTATACATTGCCATTTTGCTAGAAAAATGTTGTTATGCGTTGTAATTTCAAAAATGTTGCTATTTTTTTGTAATTAAGGGTGAAAATTTTGTATATTTGTGAAAAATCTCTGTAATTTTTAGTTGATATAAAAGTTTTAAACACTATCCACTAATAGAAGATAACTTCAAAAGAGAAAATAAAAAGTAGATAAAACTCATCTTGGATTAATATGATAAAATTTCTTTTTCTAGCGCCACAGGTCCATCGGCTACCTATGTGTATATATATAAACTTACCAACACGAAGCAAGCTATTATTTTACCCTTCTCAAGTTGGCTATAACCTCATCATTTATGTTAATTTGCTAAGATTAGAATAGAAGCCTAAACGAAACCCCTTGATTTTTGCTCTAAATATAATACAAAGTTTAAGTCAATATAAGCAGGTTTATTTTTGCTGAAGCCTAAACGAATCGTTTGGCGGTATAAAGGTACATTTTTCCAACTACTTTTAAAATATTGTACGCTAATGTATCCAACCTAAACAATTTATTTCATGCTTATTTGCAGGTTATTTTACATTCAATAAAAAATAAAAAATATATTTAACACAAATAACATGGTATTTAACTTGAAAGAAATGCTACAAATATTTAGTAATATTGCAAGATGTTCCCATTGTGACATCATCGAAACAAACGATTATGAGACAGATGGTACTCGCTTTTACATGTTGAAGAAAAATGAGGTGGTCACTTCACATCTTTATTAAAAAATAAGACCTTTAAAAGAAGTGTAGCCAGTCAAAAGTTCAAAGTTAATATTTCTTTTGGTACTCTTTTTTTTTTCTTTAAACGGTATTTTTCCCTCTATAGTTTATGCTTTGTTTTTTTCAATGCACGATTTTTTTGGGTTGGTTTATATCGTATTTTCTTTCTCATGATTTGTTTATTTGTTAAAATAATTTATGTATCGATAATGGGTTAACAATTTTATTGTGTATGATGTAAATATCTTTTGAAGTTGGAGGAGTTCAATGCGGAGAAAAAATATAGTAATGTTAGTTTCTTTGAAGTTAGAAAATACTTACTTGGTTGCCACGTCACAACCAATAGAGAATCAATCTTCTAATGTTGGACTTCACTTGCCGCAAAAAAATTTCTTGCACGGGCACTATATATTGAATTACCAAGCGATTTTCGACTACAAGAATAATGATCATGATTAAGCAACCCAAGAGACACAAAGAGACATATATCAAGAACATCGTCTTTAAAAAGATACTAGGCAAGATACAACATTACATATCCTATTGACTATAATTACAAGTAATATGTATAAACGACTTAACTAAATGGTTTATTCTTGCAAGTTCAAAAGAGATATCCAGTTATCATAAGTATATTTTGTATTCCCAAGTAAACGATTGTTGCATATATTTAGATGTTAATTACTAGATATATAATTCCTTCTCCTTTGTGTATAATTTATTATTGAATGGACAATGTGACAATAGTCATTTTATCCATTTAAATAATTGTTCCACATATCTCAATGTTAATTTATGCAGCACACAATTCTTTTCCTAAAGTACTAAGCCAGCGTTTGGATATAGATTTGGTTAAAACTTAAAAAATTGAGTATTTGAAGTTGAGTTGAAAATTATTTTTGGAACTTGAAGTTGTGTTTGGACACACATTTTCATTTGAAAAAAAGTTGAAGTTTGTGAGTGGAGAAAATTACATTTTTCCAAATCTCCCAAATACTACTCTCAACCAGAATTTAGAAATTTGAAGTTTTGGTTTTCAAATTTCGCACAAATCCTATGAACAAACCAAAAATTGAAGTAATATTTCAAATACTACTACCAAATTCTATCCAAATTCTTTTTTATTGACATAGGATACACGTGCAACACACGTACACAAAATTAGTACTATATAAATACTATTTTCAATACAACAAACCAAACATAGGATAAAACACAATCTCAGTATTATAATTTCAGTATTACTAATCCCAGTATTACATTTCATGTCTTACCAATCCTTGTATAACTCCTTTTTGAACCATACGACCCCTTATTGACTTGCGGTGATATTATATCTGGCATAACCTTCTTTTTCCTGAGAGTAGGCTACATCACTGTCAAGTTGTCATGCCTCTGTTATGTTATGCCAAACATGACATAAGTTTATAATGCATAGACATAAAATAGAGCATGAATCTAGTTATTCACTAATCCTATAGATAGATTCTATAATTATAATAGATAGAAGAAAAGAAAGTGCAAATGAAGTTTGGATGAACTAGAGAATTAGGTGTGTAAATTCAACTATTGCATTGAAAAGCAACAAAATCACTTTCTGCCCGCAACAACAAAGTAAAACATTGTGAACAACTAATAATTTATCTCAAAAGTTGAATAACAAAATCTTCAAGTGAAAATTAAGAACACAAAATGCACACCATGAACTAAGATAATATGTTGAAAATAACGAAGATACCCAGAGTTGCACAAATTCACACTACTGGGAGCTAACTAATATAATTAACATGTTCCATGGTAATATGAAAAAAAAAAAGAGTTTTATTTGGGAACTCAATTAGAGTTGAGTTCGAGAGCGGCATGAATCAAAAGTGGTAGCAGTGTTATTCAAGAACCTTTTTGCTTTTTTCCATTCCATTGCTGAAATTTTTCATAGATTGATGACCTTTTCTAACCCTAATAGAATTTTAATTCTGTGAATTTGATTTTTGTGTCCGTGCAGAGCTTTGGTAAAATATTGTTGGACTAATTCCATTCCTATTCAGATTCCTTAGGTAAGAGTCCTATAACAAAGACAACTCTTACACTATCTTAAGTCTTCACATCAAATTATCTTCTAATTAGAAACAATGGCAATACATCACATGAATGTCTTTAGTTCCGAAGTACACATATTTGTTTGTTGGGGATTTAAGGCTGGTAAATGTAACCAGCTTTTTGATTTGTAAGGGTCTTTGCCGGCTCAGTCTCAAGAGTAATTTACTTTCATTCTCACTTACTAATTACTACCAATATTGTCATTCTTCTTTGACATGCTCTTTATTTTTTTTCCTATCTAAATTGTGCAGAGGATTACAAAAGAATAGCTTTCATGTTAACCAAATTGAGTAGCAAGATCAAGAGAAGCTAGGAAGAGAGATAGATTTTTACTTAAAGTTTGATTGGTTTGATTGCAGGATCAAGAGAAGCTACGAAGAGAGATGGATTCCTACTATCAGTCTTGACATTAAGAAATTTTAGAGTTGTAACAATTTTGATTCCTTTTGAACCCTTTACAATTTGATTCCTCAATTTCCTACCTTCTTGCGCAAAAGTGTCTTAATTATTTAGGTTTATCTTTGGATGTTCTAATTATTTGCAGGTTTCATCACGTTAAGCAGAGGAGCACCTTTGATGATTTCACAAACTCTACTTTTGTACTGAAAATTACAACATGAATCTAATGCGGTTCTTTCGTTGTTGTATTTGATCAACCTTCCCGAAAAAAAAAAAGATTTGTAATCTTTTGCACCATAATGTGATGACCCGCCACGTAGGCGCAATTTGGCACATATCTTCGCCACGTGGAAGTTTACATGTATAGTAGCCTAACACTTAATGAAATATTCTAAAGAGGTATGGAGAGGTGACTCTAGATCCTTATGGATTTGCTAGGAAGAATCCCTACTAATGCCTTAGAATATTCTAGGCTTCTAGCTGGGTAGAGTAGTCTAGAGAGGAACTTATTTGTAAATATGGAGATAATTATAGAGGGACCTGTATAATAATTAATATTTTCACACTAGCCCCTAAGTGAGTAGTATAAATAGAGGGGGCAATTCATTGTAAACCATCAAACAATCAAGCAACAATCTTCCAAATAACAAAAAGCTTTCTTTGGAAAATCTCTCTTGTTCATTTCCATTTTTCTAGCGATCCTTAGTAATCTCTCCTGACTTGGCGTAGCAAGATAGTGAGCAAATTGTCAAGTGCCGCACGATTCGCTTCGTTCAAGACTAAGTTTGTGACAAGGTGGTATCAGAGCGAAGGTTATGACTAAGGGAACGACCAACGTGGGGGGAAAAACAACCAACTCAATATTGTCAATGTTTCAACCAACGTAGTTCAGGAGTCCGACACCAAGAAAGGGCGAAGTAGAAGGAGAAATGCTAACCAGAGTAAAGAAGAGCCATCTAGTGTCGTCCCAAGCGAAGGTGTTTCATCCCCAGACCCAACAACTACCGAGGCAAGTGAGGAGGAAGACGAGGACCTCATGCCCCGGAAGGAGTGGATCTTGAAGGTCGAAGCGTGGATGAAAGCAATGGACATCTTTGACCAACGGTTGGAAAAACTAGAAGGCGCTTTCGACACTCTTGACAAGCACACTCTTGATGAGATTGAGGGCGTCCAGAAGGAGTTCGAGGGGCTTAAGCAAGCCAAGTTAGAGCTAAAATAGACCATCACTACCTTAGAGTGCAAGCTCATAGAGGCGCTGAGCACCATCGATGCCATGAAGGCAAATATGGAGGCACTCGAGGAGCAGGTCGATGTTGGTGTGATCGAAGCAGCCAACAATGTAGTTGTGACGAGGGAGGCTAAGATCGAGGCTCCCAAGCCGCCAGTTTTCAAGGTAGTTTGTGACGCGCAAGAGGTAGAGAACTTCTTTTGACACTTGGAGAACTATTTTAGGCACAACAAAGTGAGGGACGAAGAGGTCAAGATCAACACTGCTGTGTTGTATCTCTCAGAGACTGCCATGGTATGGTGGAGTAGAAAGATGGCCGACATAGAGAAAGGCTTATGCAACATCAACACATGGGAGCACTTCAAGGTGGAGTTCAAACGAAAAATTTTCTCCAACAATGTCGTATGCGAGGCAAGGCGCAAGTTTAGGGAGTTGAAGCAGACAGGGATCATTCGGGACTACGCGAATGAGTACACCACCCTCATGCTTCAAATTCCAAACGTTACTAGTGATGACTTGTTATTCCACTTTATGGATGTGTTGCAAAATTGCACTAAGCCGGAGTTGCATGGCCGACAAGTCACCAACATAGACCAAGCCATAGTTTAGGCTGAGTCTTTGATGGATTTCAGGCATGACAAAACCAAGGGCAAGGAGTCAAAGGGTGGCCCTGCCAAAGATGGGGGAGACCGTGGTAGAGGCAAGGAGACGCAACATCAACACCCTAAGACTCAAGATGTCAACAAGTCTGATGACAAGAAGACTAGTCATCAGAGTTATGCCGAGAAAAGGCGTAGGCTGAGAAAAAAAGATGCTACATATGGGGAGGACCGCACGACTTTATGAATTGTCCCGACCTAAAGAGTCTCGGTGCTATAGTGCAGGAGCAAAATGAGCATAAATAAGAGGCACATCACATTTGTGTACGATTGGACTATATGGCGCTGTCACGAGGCATGCTAACAAGGCCAACGAGTATAGTACTCAATACATGGATCTCACTATTAATAATAAGCCCGCTCGTGCAATGGTCGATACTGGAGCAACAAACAACTTCATAACCGAGGTCGCAACAAAGCGACTAGGGTTGAAGCTCGATCCAAGCAACACCCACCTCAAGACAATCAATACTGAGCCAGTGAAGGTGTTGGGAATAACCACTGAAGTTAATGTCAAGTTGGCCAGTTGGTAAGGTATGACAACCTCCACTGTTGCCCCTGTGGATATCTTTGACATCATACTTGGGCAAAAGTTCTTCCAACAATGTCATACTATGATCGATCCCTACCTCCAACACCTCTTGGTCATGGAGCGAGAATGATCTTGCATGGTGCCTACAGTGACTATGACACAAGGAAAAGGTTAGGTACATCTTTTGGCTATGCAGCTTGTCAAGGGGCTCAAGAAATGGGAGCAAACATTCATAGCAACCCTTGCAAGTTTTTAGAGGATGATGGTGGTGAGCTAGAGACATTGCCTCATTGCATAGATGATTTGCTCGAGGAGGACAAATACATTATGCCCGAGGAGCTACCTAAGCACTTGGCCCCAAGACACGAAGTGGATCACAAGATCGAGTTGGAGATAAGGCCAAGCCGCACACATTTTCCCCATACAGGATGGCACCGCCTGAGTTGGAAGAGCTTAGGGAATAACTGAAGGAGCTACTAGATGCTGGCTGTATCCGCCCATCGAAGTCACCATTTGCCGCACCGGTATTGTTCCAGAAGAAGAAGGATGAATCATTACACCTATGCATAGACTATTGGGTGCTCAACAAGGCCACTGTGAAGAATAAGTACCCTGTCTCGCTCATTGTTGACTTGTTCGACAGACTTGGGCAAGCCAAGTACTTTACCAAGGTGGATCTTCGCAAGGGCTACTATCAGGTTCACATTGCAGAAGGGGATAAGCCGAAGATAGCATGCATGACGAGATACAGAGCCTTTGAGTGGTTGGTGATGCCCTTTGGCTTAACAAACGCACCAACTACATTTTACACTCTTATGAGCAAGATCTTTTCCCCTACTTTGATAAGCTCATGGTAGTCTAATTGGACGACATAGTCATCTATAGCAATACCTTGAAGGAGCATGTGAGCACTTAAGGAAGGTTTTCCAAGTCTTGCGGGAAAATATGTTATACATCAAGCGGGAGAAGTGGGAGTTCGCGCAGTCGAAGGTGCACTTCTTGGGGCATGTCATTAGCAGCGGTGAATTACGCATGGACGAGGCTAAGGTACGAGCTATCCAGGAATATGAGGCACCAATTAAGGTAACCGAGTTGAGATCTTTCATTGGTCTTGTTAACCACTATCATTGGTTCATAAGTGTCTATTCAGCCAAGGCTGCACCACTGACTGAGTTGCTGAAGAAGAATAAGTCGTGGGCTGGGATGGAGCATTGCCAGCATGCGTTTGAAGGCCTTAAGGCAGTAGTTATAGAGGAGCCAGTCTTAGCATTGCCAGACTTTGCCAAGACGTTCGAGGTGCATACATATGCTTCGGACTTTGTCATTGGGGGTGTCTTGATGCAGGATAGGCATCTTATAGCATTCAAGAGCCGCAAGTTGAATGACACAAAACGACACTACACAATGCAAGAGAAGGAGATGACCGCTATCGTGCATTGCTTACGCACATGGAGAATTATTTGCTTGGGTCGAAGTTTGTGGCCAAGATAGATGACGTGGCCACTATCTATTTTCAAACACCGAATAAACTCACACCAAAGTAAGCTAGGTGACAGGATTTCTTCGTAGAGTTTGATTACATGTTGGAGTATAAGTCGGGCAAAGGAACGTTATGACAGATGCCTTGAGTCAGAAAGCCGAACTTGCTGCCATCACTTTAGCAAGTTTTGACATTTGCGAGGCTATCAAAGAATATATACAACATGACCCAACAGCCAAGCAACTCATGGAGTTAGCTACCCAGGGCAAGACATGACGTTTTTGGGTGGAATAGACTATATATTACCACGGGACCGAGGGTTTACGTGCCTAAGTTTGGAGACATCAGATGGCGCATCATAAAGAAGAGCCAAGATATTATGTGGGTCGGCCATCCAGGCCAACGTCGCACTAGGCCTTGGTAGAGTCGATCTACTACTAACCATGTATGCGAGATGACAGAGAGTGTTATGTGCAGACTTGTCTTGTGTGCCAATAGGACAAGGTTGAGCAGCAGAAGCCGAGAGGACTTTTAGAAACACTACCAGTTGTAGAGCGTGATTATGGACTTTATCACATGTTTGCAGAAGTCCGATGGTTACATCACTATCATGGTGGTTGTGGACATATTTTTAAAGTATGCCACTTTTATGCCCGCCTCAGCTAGTTTCACAGCCAAAGAAGCAACCAAGTTATTCTTCAAAAACGTGGTGAAGTATTGGGGTTTACCGAGGCACATTATTAGCGACCGAGATCCTCGCTTAAACAAAAATTTCTCGAGGGAGCTATTTGAAATGCTTGGTACTGAGCTACACTTTTGTATTAGCTTCCACCTATAAACATATGGACAGATAGAGAGGGTTAATGCCTTATTAGAGTGCTATTTGAGGCATTATGCGAGTGCACATCAGAAGGATTGGGCAAGACTCTTGGACATAGCCTAATTCTCTTACAACTTGCAAGGAAACAAGTCCACGAGTCTGACACTGTTTGAGCTAGCCACATGCCAACAGCCATAAAGTCCACATTCTCTACCTGCAGCGTTTGATGGCGAGAGTTTGGGGTCTCATTATATGGCCCAAAGGTTGGGAGGAGCAACGTGACATTGCTAAGTCCTACTTGGACAAGGTTGCTAAACAGATGAAGAAGTTTGTAGGCCGTAACCGGTGTCCCACAAACTATAAAGTTGGTGATACGGTCATGGTGAAGTTTAACCCGAGGCAATTCAAGTCACTACGGGGCATGCACCAAAACTTTATGCGCAAGTACGAGGGCCAATTCAAGATCGTTGCCAAAGTGGGCAAGATTTGTACAAGCCTGAGTTGTCCCCTCATCTTAAGATCTATCATGTCTTCCATTCCAGCACATGCTTAAGACATATCATGAAGACATGGATGATCCGAGCTGGATCCAGTCGAATCGTGCTCCTATCACCATCACTGCCTCGCATAGTCGAGAGTTTGAAGCTATCATTGACTATCAAGCCATACGAAAATAGGGATAAAAGGCCACAACCATGTTCCTTGTACACTGGTAGAGACAAGCGATAGAGGAGGGCACATGGGAGCGGTATGAAGACTTGTGGCAATTCAAAGACAAGATTCGAGAGTTTTTGCAGCAGCATTGCGCCGCGGTCGTTGCAATATCAGGTGAGGGAGAGTGTGATGACCCGACACATCATCATACCACCTAGGCGCTATTTAGCACATATCTTTTCCTTGTGGAAGCTTATATGCATAAGTAGCCTAGTACTTGATGGAATATTCTAGAAAGGTATGCAGAGGTTCCCTTAGGAAGACTCTAGATCCTTATGGATTTGTTAGGAAGAATCCCTAGGAATGCCTTGGAATATTCTAGCTGGGTAGATTAGTCTAGAGATGGACTTATTTGTAAATATGGAGATAATTTTAGAGAGAGACTTAAATAACGATTAATATTTACACACTAGCCTCTAAGTATAAATAGAGTTAAACCATCAAGCAATCAAGCAACATTCTTCTAAGTAACAAAAAACTTCATTTGGCAAATCTCTCTTGTTCATTTCCATTCTCTTAGCGATCACTTAGTGATCTCGGCTGACTTGGCATAGCAAGATAGTGAGAAAATTGTCAAGTGGCACACAATTCGCTTAATTCAAGACTAAGGTCGTGACAATAAGATCAGCCAAAAAGATCTACACGTAACCTTCCAAAAAAAGTATAATTTAAAATTTAAAAAATAGGCTTGACCACTTATTACAAGCTTAGTGTAGAAATTCTTTTTAGGAACCATTAATCACAATCTTGTTGTATTGACAAATTGTCTAATATTTGTCCTCAACTTTTAACAAAGTTTTGTATGCGAAGTTTAAGTTTAACAAAGGATAATGTCAAATCATATCAAGAGTATTAGGTATAAGAAATATGCCAATGGCTTGTACGTGAATAATGACCCCAATTTGGGATTACATATACTAAAATTAAGATATTTCATGTGGTAGAATAAAATTAGTCTAGAATGGTGAATCAAATACGTTCTCTATATTTTTAGTTGTAGAGGGTGTTGTTCTCATATTGATTATTTCTCCGGTTAAATTTGGGAATATATCAGAGTGCTGATTAAGATTCTAAATAAAATATTCAGTTTCAGTACTATTCATAATTATTTTTTGATAGTTATAAAATAAAAATATTCTAAATTAACGGCTAGATATTGCTCGAAACAGCATGTTTTGGATTGTACCACTTGATTTAATCGTTATCACTTTTCAAATCAGTTTAATTAAACTATTGTTCTATTATTTTATACACAATTAGTTTAAATACTACTGATTCAGGAATCAATTGTAAAAACTATATGTCCTAAGCAAACATATCTTGAAGATCAGAAGAATATTATTCTTCAGTACAGTCGTTACCCAAACAAAAAGAAGAAAGACGAAGTCACTCATATAACCAAAACCAAACAAGCTTCTCAGTAAGCCAGTTTACTTTATGTTCATTTTTGCATGAAAAAAAAATTGATTCTAGATGGGTAAAAAACTCTTATGGCTATGGTCAAAGCTCCAAGAATTCTATGATCATAATTTAGTTAGTGAATAGATGTTGTCATATTATAGGTGATGTAAATTGATTATCTTGAGCACATTTTTCACACTTTAGCACTATGAGCCCGTATGGCTTAGCTTAAAAGCTGATCAAACCAGCTTTTATATTTTTAACTTACATGAGTGTTTGGTTACTGCAAAACTGCTTAAAATCTAAAAAAAGTTAAAAGCCATAAGCTGGCTAATCCCAACTTCTGGCTTTTGGCTTAAAAATTATTTTGGTTTGACCAACTATTTTACCATTTTATCCCTTATATTTTTGATGATTCTACTAATACCTTAACTAACAAATGCCATAGATTATATTTTCAATTTTTTTGTTTATTTTAAAGATATTTTAATCATTTAACATAAAAAACATACTTTTACCAAACATCTCAGCAGTTTTTTATTTTTTTTTATTTTCAACACTTCTATCCAAACACGTAACTGCTTATTTATAAAAATAAGGGGACAATTACATTGAGAGACACCCCACTCATGAAAATTACCAAAAAAGACCCCTATTTTGCTACCTTACATGACATAGCACCCCCTCCATTTTTTTTTTTTTTTTCTTTCACTCCATAGCACCCCCTTTATAAAGAAAAAAAAACCCTAGCCCCCATTTTTCCTCTCCTCCTTCCCTCCTTCCCATTTTTCTCTCTTCTCTTCCCCATTACACATAATCCGCCGCCCCTCCCCCCCAACTCTTCCACTGCTGCCCCACCGTCATCCTCTCTCCTCCAAACCACCGATGTCGCCGTCGCCGAGGTCGTCACCACCACCGCCGCCGCTGCTTCTTCTTCTTCTTCTTTTTTTTTTTTTTTTTTTTTTTGCTTTTTGAATAGCAATGTTGATTTTCGTGTATATTCCGATCCAAACTCCGGTGAGGGGTTTATTTATCGAGTTTCTTTTTTTTCTTCACTTTTATCATAAAAATTCATTGAGATCTACTAGTTTTTTATTAAAACTTTTGTTTAATGTTTAGATCTAGTGTTTTTCTTGTATAAAACTGTATAGATCTGGGATGTTTGTTAAGCTTTTGTGTAAAAGCTGCCCGAAGCACTGTTTAAAGTCAGTTTTGCGAGTTTATACACTTTTATACATTTTTATACAAGTTTATACAATTCTGTAAACGTGTATAAAAATGTATAAATCTGTATATGTACGCATTAACAGTGTATAAAACACATTTTATGCATTGTAAATTTTGTATAAAGCTGTATATGCGTGTATGAACAATGAATAAAATAGTATAAGTTTCAGATTCGTGCACTTTTATGGATGTTTTGTATAAAATTTATATTTTTGTGTATATTTTTGTATTTTTCCTCTTGCATACACAATTTTATATGTATTTACATGTATAATTTATTATTTTGATAGATTTAGGTGTATAAAATTATCAAAAAATAATTATTTAAACAAATTCACAAATAAAATAAAAAAATCCGGTGAATTTTTGATTTTCCGGCCACCGGCCACCGCCGGCCGGCGGCGGCAGCGGCGGCAGGTCGGTTTCTGGTGGTGGGGCAGTGGTGGGGGAGGGTGAGGGAGTGGTTCCTAGGGTTTTAGTTTAAATGGGTGCTATGTAGTGTAATTTTGAAAATAAGGGGATGATATGTTGTGTAATGTAAAAATAAAGGGGTGCTATGGATGAAATGTGGCCTCTCATTTGTAATTTTGTGTTGAGGGGTGCCTAGTTTTGAAAATTTCCCCATCAATTCAAGTACTTAAAAGTGTTTTTAAGCACAATTGATTAAAAGCTACTTTTTTAAGCCAATTCAAACGGGCTTTATATAGTTAAATCAACTCAAGGTAAATGAATTCCAACCATTTAATACGTAGTGTATTGTGCATAGCTTCCAAGTGTTTTCTTTATGTAAAATATTTTGACCGCTTGAGATTTTATGTTTGCGATAGTTTATGCTTACTGAATATGTTATAACGTCTAAATTGAAAGTATTGTTCTACTTTTAGTTTGTCTAATGGGGCTTTCATAGTAAAAATGCATGCACATGTTTGTGCTATTCGATTCATTTATGACCTTACACTTAGACACTTTTGATGTCATTCACTGCCCTAAGCTTGATGCCCTTATATCTTGATGTCATATTTTGGTTGATTGCACTGTTCCTTTTGGTGCTTTAGATTGCTAGCATTTTCGACATTAAGCTAGCGTTTGGAAATAGTTTTTAAACGGTTTTTGGGGCCATTTTTTGGGATGTTTTGGGATTTCCTAAAAATTCAATCAGTTTTGGGAGTTTTTGGAAATCTCCTCACAAACTTCAAATTTTGTTCCAAATAAAATGTATGTCCAAACAAAATTTCAATTTTTCAAGTTCTAAATTTCAAATCCCAAATCATGTCTAAACGGGAGCTAAAGGTAGATCGGGAAATTGACATGGTTATGTATGGAGTCGTCCTTATGTATGTTTACGTTAATCGTACACATTCACATAATAGTCCTTGATTTAGTTATGAAACTGGATGTTATATTTCTATTATAACTTGTGCTAATATTTGGATATTATTGATAACATTTATTGATTTTCATATTCACTCCTCCAAGCTCAAGTTTTACATACATGAACATGACTCTTGACTTCACCCATTGATAGTCATTTTCCTCACTTTTAATGGAGAGTCATACCACACTCAAGTATACGCATAATTTGATTATTTTAGGTAAGTAGGTTGTAACCCATACTTTTATTTTGTTTTAAACTTTTAGAAGTTCTTAGACGCACCTCATATTTTATATGTATATAATTTTCAGGTAAGTAATGAAAGAACTATATTTCGAGAAGCAATGAGCTAGAAAACTATGCTGAGATATGTTATATTTGCTTTTATTTTCGTAACTTGTCTTTATTTTCTTTTTTAAAAGATAAAGAAAATAGAAAGTGGACTTTACTTTTCATCCTTGTTTTCTTTTGAAAAAGCTAAAGTAAGTAAAATAGTGGACCCAACTCCACTTGTTGAGTTTTAAAAATTCTTATTATTGAAAGTTTTGTAAGTTTTTATTGAGAGTGATTTTAGTTTTCCACACTCTTACATAGATAAATACCACTTTCTCCATCACAATATAATTTATGAAAGTATTAGTTCATCTCGAACAAAAAATGGATAAGAAAGCATTTGTAAAGTTTAAAAATATAACCAAAATAATTTTAAGATGCGAAACATATATTTGTCCTTCTAATTATGGTATTCAATTGAAGACAAACAACAGATTTTTTTTAATTATAAAAAGACATTTTACAAATAAAAAATTTCCATGTCCTAAAGCTAAAAACTAAAGCAGATCATTTTATATTAACAATCCCACACTAAAATAAAATAGTTTAGGAAATTAATTATTTGGTTCTGTTAGGTAGATGAGAGAAAGTGGACGGAAAAAGCCATTTCTCCTTTCCTCGTATTTTCCCATTTCTCCCCAAATGTGAAGTATCGGGTCATTTCTACAGGCTCCGAAACACATTTTTATCCTATGAGATTTTCGCAGATAATATCAATTTAGGCTCCCAATTTTAATTATAGCACCTGAGAACCGTAGATTTTGACTTCACAACTCGAACCAAAACCCTAACAATCAGGTATGTATTTATTTGTTTTCGTGTCCGTATTTTGCCCTAAAGCTAATATCTGTTTGTTAATTGTTTTATTTGTGATGAATTTTGGTAGTTTTGATCTGGAGAGTAATTTACTGCTTTGCATTTCCATTTGATTTAGTTATAATGCTTTTGGAAATATGCAGGTTTTGTTTTTGATAGATTATTGTTAGCTTATGGGTCGATAATTTTAGTCTATTGGGCGGTTGTTTTTTAAGATGATTTTTTGGTTATTCTGATCTGGAGTGTGCGTCGTTTTGTTGTTTTTATTGAGGAGATAATTAAATGAATTAAAGTGTGTTCTTTCCAATAGCTTAAGCTTTAAGATGAGAGAATTATACGATTCGACATGGTACTAGAGCAAAGCAGTTCACAAGTCTCACCGTCACCCATTGTTAAATAGAACTTCTACGTGCTAAAAGGTACCTCCACCATTATTAAAAAGAATTTTTGTGGGATAACACTGGGTATGTTGTTGTTGTTTCACATGCTAAACAATGTGCTCTTTCTAACCGCTTAAGCTTTTAGATGAGGTGGTTACACACAATTTTGAAATATCTATGATTTAGTGATTTTTTTTTAAAATGTATTCACCAACTTGAAATTATCATTATGCAGGTTTGGTCGTTCTGTTGGATGTGAATTTTAGGCTCTGTTAGTGATTTTTCTGGATTTGGATACACTTAAGCATTATAGCGACTCGTTCTTGTTCGGCTGTATTCTCTCTCTTTTGCTTAGTGGGGAGGAATATGCAGAAGAGTGGGAATCTTGCTAAAAGTAATTCTTTGAGAGTTACAACTCAGCAGTCTATTCGACGTCTGGGCTTTTGTTCCCAGATTACAGCGGGGCAGCATTCATCTCCGATTGTTTTCCCTGAAAAACGAAACAAAGGAAGGAGTTCTACACGTGGAGAAGTTAGTGTGAGTAATAATGATCCTAAGAAAGAGAAAAATCAGGAGCACAGGATTGACATCGGGGATGAGCAATCCGACCTGCTTGGATATGAAGTATTTTCTGGAAAGCTGGTTTTGGACAAGGGAAAGACGAATAAAAATTTGGAGTTCGAAGCATCAAAGGAGGTTACTAGCCAGGATGCTGTTGAAGCCAAGCTTACTAGCAAGGCTTTGGTTTGGGGTTCTGGTATGCTGCATCTAGAAGATGTTATTTCGGTAAGGTTCTTTAAGGGATTATGGGTTTTGTCAGAATTTGTATCGCTTCCGTTTGAGTTTTCCTAAGAGTAGGTTCTGCACATTCCACAGGTATCTTACTGTCCTGGACTCCGTCATTTTACCATCCATTCATATCCCCTGAGAAGAGGTTCTGGTGCTCTTTCTTGTTTTCTGAAAACTCGAAGAAGCCAAAAAGATTTTCGCTTCTTAGCTTCTTCGTCCGAAGAAGCACTTCTATGGGTCAATGCGTTTGCAGATCAGCAGTGTTATGTGAATTTATTGCCTCATCCTCTGGCTTCATCAAAGAAGCAGGCCTCTGATTTGGTTACCAATGAATTTCCCCTCGAGTCATATGTACGATGTAAAAATCCTCCTAAAATGCTTGTCATTTTGAACCCAAGGTCCGGCCGTGGTCGTTCAAGTAAAGTATTCCATGGCAAGGTTGAACCTATATTCAAGGTATGTTCTGGAGCTGTAATCTGTTGTTTTCAATCAGATAAATTTCTTTGATACTCTAAATTCTTGAAAAATATTATTGTGTCGCATCGATTGATCTCGTTGGATGTCATTGTAATGAGGCATTTCTCTAATAGCATTCTCTCTTAGCGCCAACCGTCAGCGCTGTTAGAAAGGGGGTGTACTTGTTCATTGCGGTGTCCGTGCTATCTGATTTGTGACATTTGTCTCCCCCAGTATCGCTTATGGTCATTAGCCTTTGCTTTGTAGTGTTTATCCAAATAGATAGTGGCCTGGTGCTTGTCCACATGTCTTATGTTATATTGCATCCTCTCTGTCAAAACTTGCAAAGTACAACTATAACAATTACAGTTCTTCCTAATTGATTGAGAAAAAGCAACAGTGAATTTTACTCATAAAATAAATTTAATAACTTCAAATGTTGTCAGCGGAATGACTATTTTTCTTGATGAAGTCGAGAAAGACTCAATTTATATAATAATATCCTTTTTTCCAAGTTTAAAAATAGGATTTATGTTTTCTATTTACTTAAGGATTAGGGTTTTATTATTCTAGAATATTCTTTAGGGTTTCTAATATCTTAAGGGTTAAGTCTTCTTAATGATGTAACTCCCTATTTAAAGGGCACATTGGAAGAATGAAATCAAAAGTCATAATTCAACAAAAGAAACAAGAGATCAGAGTTCTCTCTTAATGAACTCTAAGGTCAAAGCTCCCTTTAACGAGCCTGAGGTGAGAGCTCCCTTTAATGAGCCTAAGGTTAGAGGTCCCTTTGATGAGCTCTACTATCTTCATCGCCCCGTGACCCGATCCCGGGAACACAGCAATTTGGTATCAGAGCCTAACACGATAGGCGATGAAATTAAACAAATCTGCCAGCAGGAAAGAGCAGCGGCTATGGAGGTAGTAATGGACGCTAGGGTTTTTGTCATGGAGAAACTCTTGAAAGACATCGAGACCAATACAAGTGTGAAGCAAAGGAGAGGATGTGGATAGCTTTCGTCAGTCTTATCCAAATTTTGAGCTTGAGGACAAGCTCGTTTTTCAGGAGCGGAGTAATGTTATGTGCTTAGTAGAATTAGTATTATTTATTAATAGTATTATTGTTATTCTAGAATAGGATTTATGTCTTCTATTTACTTAAGGATTAGGGTTTTATTATTCTAGAATATTCTTTAGGATTTCTAGTATCTTAAGGGTTAAGTCTTCTTAATGATGTAACTCCCTATTTAAAGGTCACATTGGAAGAATGAAATCAAAAGTCATAATTCAACAAAAGAAACAAGAGATCAGAGTTCTCTCTTAAAGAACTCTAAGGTCAAAGCTCCCTTTAACGAGCCTGAGGTGAGAGCTCCCTTTAATGAGCCTAAGGTTAGAGGTCCCTTTGATGAGCTCTACTATCTTCATCGCCCCGGGACCCGATCCCGGGAACACAACACTTATAAATGCTTCTTACTAGATTTAAAGGTCTGAGGTTTGAAGTCTTTACTGTTTATCCTCTCACTTTTTTCTTCTTCGGAATAAGCCTATAAAAGATGTAATCTAAATTGGTGTTGTTATTCCTCTAACTATTATAACATTCAGCAACTTACCAAATGTCGTCACACAAGTGGGGTCTGGGAATGGTGAGGTGTACGCAGACCTTACCCTCTACCTTGTGTGAGGTAGAGAGGCCGTTTCCGGTAGACCTTCGGCTCACGAAGGCGGTTTGAAACAAGTTTGGACAAAAAATACATGAGTAAAAAGGTAGGAGGAAAAAACAGAAGAAAATAGAAGTATTGACAATACAGTAGTAAAGGTAACTAACATAAAAGAAGCTACAATAGTAATAAATAGAAGAATAAGATAATAATAGCATACCAACAATAATCTTGATAAGGAGAAGAGGAAGCAAATAATGTATCCTTAAAAACCCCTATCACTGGAAGGCTTTAACCCTAAGAACTGAGACTTATCTTTGTAGAATCTTATGAGAAATCGCTCGACTACCTACTAGTCTTCTATCCTAATTCTCGATCTTCATGCTCTCCTATCTAGGGTCATGTTTACCGTGACCTGCAGTTGTACCATGTCATATCTAATCACCCCCCCGATTCTTCCTCGGTCTACATCTACATCTCCTTAAACCTAGCACCACCAACCTCTTGCACTTTCTCACTAGGACATATGTGCTCCTCCTTTTCACATGCTCGAGCCATCTCAGCTTCGCTTCCCACATCTTGTCCACCAAAGAGGCCTTCCACTTTGCCTCGTACATCTTCGTTTTAGTATGTTCGCACTTCCATTAAGCTTCCTCATTTTTGCTTTTTCATCTTCTGAACGTGTGTGTTCTTGGCCGGCCAACACTCTGTCCCATTCAACATAGCTGACCTAACAACCGCTCTATAAGTTTTGGTGCCACATTCTTATCGCATAGGACACCACATGCGAGCCTTCATTTCTTCCACCCCACTCCAATATGATGTGTGACATCATCATCAATCTCTCAATTTCCTTGGATTATTGACCCAAGATACTTAAAACTTTCTCTCTTGGGGATGGCCTGTGTATCTGTCCTCACTTCCACATCCGATTCATGTGCTATGTCACTAAACTTGCACTCCATATACTATGTTTTAGTCATGCTCAACCTGATACTATTATAAGATTCTCTTCTGATCTTTCCTGGTTTTAGGGCAGAATTTTTTATGTGTAATATGTCGTGGAGCCGGTTGTGGATCTACTAATGATTTCATAAGGTGCAGATTACTGCATTAGGAATGTTCTGTTTCTGTCACGTATGCTTTCTGCTGTTGCATTCTTTATATTCTATTTTTCAAAATTAATTTTTGGGTGACTGTTTTCTATTCATCCTGATCATCTCTGACTGGATATCCTTGTTAGTTCTTCTTGACTCAAGTATTAGCTTTGTTTCTGTTGAATTAACAGCTTGCTGGGTTTAAGTTGGAAGTAGTCAAAACCACATCTGCAGGTCATGCTAGGAAACTTGCAAGCACGGTTGACTTCAGCACATGTCCTGATGGTATTTTCTTAACGCTTTCTAGCTTCTCCTTATTCAGTTTTAGTTGTCTAAGATCATATTCATCATTGTTTTTATTATATTCTCTGATTTGCAAATCTTTCAGGTATTATATGTGTAGGTGGCGATGGAATAGTGAATGAGGTTAGTTACAGCCTCTCTTTCTTTTTCCACTGCTGTTTATGTCTGCATATATAGGTCCTTTCTTCTCGTTTATTGCACCAATAAGTCTATTTATATGCTCAGAAAGTTAATTCAAGTAGTATTAAATCGAGATAGCTATCGTGGTATTATTTTAGGCATGCTCAAAGTTACTTGATTTACAATTTTTTCCTTTAATATCATTTTTCTCTTCTTTAAGATAAAGGCAGGCTTTATGTAAGGGTTGGGGATTGTTGTTATTGAGTGGATTGAGACATTTGACGACTAGCTTCATTGGGATTTAGTACAATTATTGACCTTGTGCAGAGTTCCCATACCCTTCAAGACAAAATGTAATGTAAGTTCTGTTAATTGTGAGGTGGATGCTTTTCTGTTGAGATGGTGCTTCGTTTATGGAGTGTCGGGACTGTATGTATTGAATATTGCAATTTCACCTAAGGGGTTGCCAATCTTGTTGGAGGCTGCACAAAAAGGTTGAAGCATAAGCAACGCGATACGACCCTTCGTTGTTGAAATTCAGCAAAAATAATCATTCTTTGAGGCCTAAAAGGGGAGAGTCCTTTGTACAAGAAGCTTAGTGAACAAAGCCTATATAAAGGGGTTTATCTCAAGTTTGATGAGTCTCCTAGATATCTTCCATTAACTTTACTGCATTCTTCAATTTTAATTTTTTAAAATGTTGTTTTTTTTTGGTTACATTCTGCCTCCTCTTATTTTGTATGTTAATTTGTTGAGCTTCTTCATCGCCCTATATGTAGTTTTTTCTTTTGTGGTGAATAGAATTTTCACATCCTTTGAGCTATGGTCTTAAGCTGAACTGCATACTGATGATAACAAGATTGGTTTTACTATTGTTTCTTGACATTTCTGAACTGCTAACTTGGTCGGTAATTCTGAACGAAAAAGTGAAGTATGCCAATTTTTGCTGGTGGAATTAGTTAAGCTTGCTTACTTCTTTCAGAAAAATAATTTAAACTTGCTTACACAACTCTTCTATTTCAGGTTTTAAACGGGCTACTCAGTAGGGATAACCAGAAAGAAGCAATTTCGATTCCAATTGGTATCATTCCTGCTGGTTCTGATAATTCCTTGGTCTGGACTGTGCTTGGAGTTAGGGATCCAGTGTCCGCTGCCATAGCAATTGTCAAGGTATGTTTCATTTTTCTTTGATGCATCTTGGATCTGGTCGATAGATGTCGGTTTACAGATTTTCATTATTTTTCTATTTTTGTTTTCTGGAAAAACATTAGGAGTAATTGTTACCATGCTCAGAAAAACATTAGGAGTAAATGTTATCCTGAAAATATAACAAGATGTATTTTTTTTGGAGAATGAATAACAAGATGTAAAATTGTTGGAAGAAGTTCCATATGTGAAGAATGAGTTTAGAGGAATTGGAGCGACAACGTAGAAAACAGAATAAGATGATTATTTGGTACTAGCATTTTTCTAGAGAAAGATATTCAATAAAACTTTTTACCTTTACCTTATCAAAAAAAAAAAAAAAATATTCGATCGAACTTTGATTTATAGATGATCTGTTCAGATAGTGAGTAGAAAATGATGGATCATTGTATGGAGATAGGAAGGTTAAATCATGTTTATAATGATGTCTCAGGAGCATAAATAGAAGGCTAAATATACATGAGCAGCCCCTTAAACCTGACAAAATTTCATTTATATACTTTAGTTTGAGGATTGTACCTATTGAACACCTGAAGTGAGTTGGAAGTTTACCTATTGAACACACTCTACTAACATGACTGAGCACGTATAGTATACTCTCCTTCAGGTTTAGGTTTTTATTTCCTTCAACTTCCATCTGCCACCACAGATTCACCATCTTCAACTTGAGCTTATCATTCTAACCCATATAACACCATCTTCAAGCTCACCTCTGCAAGAACAGTTTGATTTCAAGATCAAGAAACTTTAAATATTTTCTTCAAAGCACACGGAATCCAGAAGTCTGAATAGAAAACAATTGAAGGTTTGAATGGTGACACAATGCCAATAAATTGTGTAATTTCTCAAACTATTTATTATTTCAATTTTCAGTTTGAACTGATTTTTTGTAAATAAAATTTCTAAATTTTAAAATTAGAAAGTTTAATCCTTGTATTACTACATAAAAACTCAAATTGGAAAATTTATGTCCGAAAACAATCTAAAACAGCTTAAGATCCAGCCTTTTAGGCATTGATAGCTTCTCGCTGCTGCCACCAGCTTCTCTTCTAGCCACCTCCTTTCACTCTTTTTTTTCCCCATTATTTCGACTCTACATTCACTCGTGGCTCTTTCCATTTTTTATGGCTTACATGTATATTTGTGATTGGTGTTGTTTGCCACATTGATGCGAGCTGCTTCCATGCACCTATATTAGTTTGGAAGGGTTAAAAATGTGTCTAATAGCTACATTTTTATAAATTTTTTAAGTATTCAATAGGTGCTACTTCAAGATAAGGTGTCTGGATGAAAATATTTGTCAAGTTCAAGAGGTTCCGTATATATTTAGCCTAAAAAGAATGGGAATGATGATCACTGCAACTATGCATGATGGAGACTTGTCTGTGACCTTAAAAAAAATATTTCCCTCCATTACTAGGCCATGGCTAAGTCTCTACTCTGTGATGACTTTTCTCATCTTTTGTCTATTTGCAAAAGGTAGGCATCACGGAAGAGGTATAAGAGTAAGTCTCGATGTTTTGTTGTTGCGGTTCATTTACAGTGATGATGCATGGAGGAAGTTACGTACATATAGAAATATGACAAAATTCAGCTAGTTGCTTAAGTTTCATACTGTTTTTTCAGTTGCAAAACTTGAAGATAATGTGGATTTTGCTACCATCTTTTTTTTTTTTATAGGTAATGATAATCTTTATAAATGATGTAACAGCACAAAGACTGTGCGTTTGATAATTACAAATTATGCAAAGCCTCGATCAATTCTAAGAAGGAATGAAAATCATTTGTCAAGGGCAAATTGCACCAAAAAGCTAACAAAGAAATACATCTATTCTTAACTTAAGTCTAAGTATGTTCCTGTTTTTGCCTTCAAAAATTCTATTGTTCCTTTCCAACCATAATAGAGACTTTTGTTTTGTGATCGAGAGCATGGGATGTAGCTCCATTAACAATTATGTGGGTTATTTGGAAAGAGAAATATGAGAGCTTTTGTAGCAGTTGAGAGTAGTTTTGCTAAGATGCGTAGTAGTCTTTTGTTTCTCATTTCCTTTTGGTGTACCCATGAGGTTCCAATGTGTATAGATGATTGAGTTTCTTTTATAGAGAACCATTTGAGGTAGGTTCTCTACCTTTTGGTATACATCTTGTATATGAGTTTCTTCCGCTTTCATTATTAATAAGATTATTTACTTTATTAAAAAAAAAAAAAAATAGAGAATGTTCCACTTGAATTATGTTTCCACTTGATAGAGTCACCTTTGTGAGGATCCAAGACTATAGAACTAACGGGTCGTTTGGTTGAGATAGACTTTGTGCGGGTATTAGCAATGCAAGTATTTGTTAGGCAGGTATTGGCTATTGAGGTATTATTAATGCAGGTATTAGTTATACATGTATTAGTTATGCAGGTATTAATAATGTGTGTATTAGTTATGCATGTACTATAAGGTAGGGATTATTTATTGAATCACTAATATATTACAAATTAATATACAATGTTATAGTTAAAATATTTAGTTACTCCTTAAACAAAATTTAAAATATCCTTATTATTATGGGGGTTAATTTTTTCATTTTAAATTTTAATACTTGCATTATTAATACCCACATTATTAATTCCACCTTCTACCCCGCATAAAATAATACATAGATTCCCTCGCTAATTTATGCATGTATTATACATAAGGAGGAGTAAAATCATAACCAAACGTTGTATTACTAATGTGGATTTCTATACCAACTTAACAAACCAACCAAACGCTGCACTAAATTCAGCACAATTTAGTGCAGGTTTTAGTGCCAACCAAACGCTGCACTAAATTCAGCCCAATTTAGTGCAGGTTTTAGTGCGTAAATTACCCCAACCAAACGACCCCTAAGTGATTGTAACAGTAAGTAAGATGTTTCAATCTCCCAATCATTTAAGCTTCTTCTAGGAAATAAATTCCATCCCTGCGCAGTAAAAAAATCAGCAATTGGGGCATTATGGAGTGACGAAATGCAGTGAATGTACTGAAAAAGGTCCTTCAAAGGGGTGTGTCCCATCCAAGCATCTTCCCAAAACCTAATCTTTCTACTGCTTCCAACCAGTAAGGTAATGTTTGACTCAAGCTCTACTTTGAATTTGTTTGGCATACAATGGACCATGCCTGCTTCCACATGAGATAGCGGTTTTAGCAGAAAGAGGAGGAGAATTATGGATGGGAAGTGGTCCCTCTGGCTCTTATGTGGAAGTTTGAAAAGAAAATATAGTAAGCTTTTGAATGGGCGGGAACTCTTTTATACAATTAGGAGGTCTGTGTTCTTTTGTACACTTCTGCTGCACGTATGAGAATCTTGTAGCATATATGATATGATGCTATTTTGTTGAGAATCACTTTTTTTTTTAGATTCTCTACTTTTTGTGCCACATGTAGTCTGGGATTTTATCCCATCATCAATAATAAAATAGAAATAAAACTTAGTCAAAGCTAAGGACAGCTTTTGTTAAGTCAGATAATTTCTTTTAGAAGACTAGTTTGTTTGTCTACCCTATGTCTGTAGCTTTTCCCAGATTTATTATTTTATCTTCTCACTTTCTAAAAGTTTTCTTTCTACTCTATTATAGCTTTTATTTTTTCCTTTTTCATCTGGGTTAAGTAGAGTCCGGAAGCAGCCTCTCCACCTTGGTGGGTGGGGGGTGGGGGGGGGGGGGTAAGGTCTGCGTACATCTCACCCTCCCTGGACCCCACTTGTGGGATATCACTAGGTACGTTGTTGTTGTTGTTGTTAAGTAGAGATATCCCCTCTAGTTCTGGCTGAGACTTAGTTGATTTCTCGTGCGAAACTTGAAGAATTCTAGTAAAGATGAAGTCTGAATATTCTACATTAAAAAGAAGCTTTCATCTATTCTTCATATTTAGTGAATTTCTCATTTGCAGGGAGGCCTTACAGCTATAGATGTTTTTGCTGTTGAGTGGGTTCAAAGTGGTGGAATCCACTTCGGGACGACCGTCACCTACTTTGGCTTTGTAAGCGATGGTAATTTGGTTTTCTTTTATTTCCTAGCAGTTATTTATATTTATGCTTTACTGTACTTTGTTATTTCGATTAACATGTTTTTATTACTTATTACCTGTACTATACTTGAGTAGGATGGATTATGAGTCAACATAAATGAGGAAATATTTTGGAAAACTAGGGAGGTGGTTGTTTTATCCAGAGTTGTGTGCCTTCATCTTGTCAAATTTAGGTCTGGATCTAATGCTAGTATAGCCAAAAATATAGTGAAAAGAAAAAGGATGGGATTAAATCCGAAGTTCTTAGCATCACTTACCTTCTTTTGGGTGCCTTGTTCAGTGCCAGGTGCTATTGCGTATAGCTAGGATGTGAAAACCGTGTCATCTATGGTTCAAGTTGAACATAAATATAATATCTGGAAATTTGGAGGTACTACGCCATTAGACTAAACTTTTGCTGGACAGTTGCTTGGTCCAGAGCAGTGTGCCTTACTCTTATAAAAAATAGGTATAGCCATATAGGTCTGATGCTACAATCGTTAAAAATATAATGAATAGCAAAAGGATGGCATTGAAACCCTTTTATCAAAGAAAAAGAAAAGGGATGGCATTGAATCCGAAATAACATCCATTCCCCTCTTGAGGTGCTTTATTCAGTTCTAGGTGGCTATTACACAAAGTGAGGATATGGGCACAATGTCTTTTCACAAAGGATATGGACACGATGTCAACTATGAGTCTATGACGTCGAGTTGGACATAAGGATATCCTTTGGAAATTTGGGGGACACCACACCGTCAACGTAAGATATGGTTTCATTATTTTCAGGTTAGACTGAAGCCTGTCTAGGAAAAATCTGCATGAGCCATTAGAGTTGATGTTGGTGTTCCTTTTTTTCTTATCTCAAGTACTCATTGAAACTTAATCTAGCAAACATATCAATTAACCATATTTCAGCTTCTAACCAGGCTTTTTTACCTGAACTGTCTCTTGTAGTGCTGGAACTATCTGAGAAGTACCAGAAGCGGTTTGGTCCGTTGCGCTACTTTGTTGCCGGAGTCCTCAAGTTCATGTGCTTACCGAAGTACAGTTATGAAGTGGAATATCTTCCAGCACTGAAAGAAGCAACTGGAGAAGGAAAAACTTCAGTTGATAAGGAAGTCATTGATATGTCAGAATTGTACACAGACATTATGAGGAGATCAAGCAAGGAAGGCCTTCCCAGAGCCTCTAGCTTATCAAGTATAGATTCAATAATGACCCCAAGTAGAATGTCTGGAGCTGACATGGATACTACATGTAGTAGCACTGAGCCTTCAGATTATGTGCGCGCCATTGATCCAAAATCTAAGCGTTTATCTGCTGGACGGAGCGGCAACACTACTTCTGAACCAGAAGTTATCCATCCTCAGAATCCACTTTCAGTAACTCCGAATTGGCCCAGGACTAGGTCCAAGTCAAAAACAGATAAAGGATGGGCTGGGTTGACTGCTACAAATGATGCCACTAGATCTTCTTGGGCAAATACAACTACAAATGATAAAGAGGATATCTCATCAACAATGTCAGACCCTGGCCCAATTTGGGATACAGAACCAAGATGGGACTCGGAACCTCATTGGAATATGGAAAATCCTATTGAATTGCCTGGACCTGCTGATGATGCTGAAGATGCTGTGAGGAAGGATATTGTCCAGAAGTCTGCAGAAGAATGGGTGACTACCAAAGGGCAACTTCTTGGTGTTTTGGTATGCAATCATTCTTGCAGGACTGTTCAAAGTTTAAGTTCACAGGTTGTGGCCCCAAAAGCAGAGCCTGATGATAACACATTAGATCTGTTGTTGGTCCATGGAAGTGGAAGACTGAAGCTTTTAAGGTTCTTCTTGCGTCTGCAAATGGGCCGACACCTTTCCCTCCCATACGTTGAATATGTCAAGGTAAGGCAGCAAGTGCATTTCAGATGCTTTTAAACATTTTTTCCACCAAGCAGGGTTTTTGGGAGCAGTTATCAGGTTTACCTCTCTGCAGGGAGGCCACAACTGTATGGATATTTGCAAAACATCGGTCTACTTGGCAAAGATAAACTGGCCCAAGAAACTTACAATATCAGTTTAAAGCTCACCCATCTTGTTGAGAAATCTTAAAACTTTAATGAGATTTCGTTGCTTGGTTCTCTGAATTTAAATTAAGCTCCATTTGTATGAAATGTAGGTTAAAGCAGTAAAGATTAAGCCCGGAAAGCACACACACAGTGGCTGTGGAATCGACGGTGAGCTTTTCCCAGTAAATGAGCAGGTGATTTCTTCCTTGCTTCCAGAACAGTGCAGGCTTATTGGTCGCTCCCCAGGTAATTGCAAGTGAGGTGATTTGATGCAGTCCCTGTATATCTTCAATAGGTCTTTCTGTCTTCCGGCTACAGCATGTCATTGAGGTCCTTGTAAATTTTGTTAATGTTCCTTGCATTTTTCAAATTATCTGTTAGCTTATATATTAATATGTACCCTTGCCGTAACTTGTATTATTGCTTTTGAGAGTTCGCTTGGCATGGATGCCTTGTTCCTTGTACTGATTTGACAAAGCGTGTAAATTATTTGTTTGCGATTGTTGAGAAAGGAAATTTTCACTATTTCCGTTATTAGCAATACTTACCCTTCTCTTCCCCCTCTTTGCCACTTGTAAGGTTGAAAGTAGTCAGTTCTGTAATAATGTCGCAAGTTTCTACGTATTACTAGTAAGTACTATATTAACTTTTTCCACAGCTTCTCATTGTTCCTTTTAGTGCAGTAACATATTTGTTAAATGCTAACCTGCACACTATAAACCGAGCAATTTAGCCGAAGTAAAAATGAAAAAGAAAAATGCTGGGGCCAGTTTGCAATTCGGCAAAAGCTGAATCTGACAGAAGCAATATCGATTTTGGCTAGAGAGCTGTGGTTTCTTTCTTCTACTTCATGATAGTTTTTGAAAAGCTTACAAAGTATTAGAAAAATTCAATAAAGGCAGTTGAATTGCAAGGATACGCGTCTATTGATCAACTGGCGTTCAAAGTTTTATAAACTTTTAGAAGTCAAAGCTTCTCAATTTTCTTTTCATTTGCAAACAACCTAATCTCTGTTCAAAAGTATCATTTAATGAACTGAGAAAGAAAGTCTTAATTTTTTTAATATAATAAGAAATAAAATAGAAAAAAGTAGAAGGATAAGCAAAACAAACGAGTGCCTAGGAGAATTTCCAATAGCAGGACCATTGCAAATGGGAGTGTTGCACATTATACACTTTCCATCTCGATGGCAACAGGTGAATTACTAATAGCAGGACCATTGCAGAAGGGAGTGTTGCACATAATAGCGATTAGTAAACATAAATAGTTAAAAGCCAACTGTGATTCCAGCAAAGGGAAGCGTTGCGTACTAGTAATAGTACTATGCTGCTATTTGTAGTTTACCCTAGCAACGGTAGCAAGATGAAAATTCTCAAGCATTTCTAGACGAAGACAAGGACAAAACTCCTTTGTGAAACTATTATAAAAGCTAAGAGTGCAAAAATGGTCAGGTTTTAACTCTATTTTGACAGGTTAAAGTGAGTCAAACTAATATACCCGTTCGGTCATAATGCACCCAAAATTTGCTGAGGTCGATCTTCATTTGTGATAAATCCAAATTGATCATTTACTTGGGCTATATCTAAGATGATACATCAATAAATGTATGTCCTAACTCAATTGTCTAAGTTTGGCTAGTTAAACAACTTGTACTTTTATGGTCTAAATTTATTACTTGTAATCATGTTTAATGAAACCTTTAGATAATATTTTAACTGTAAAATCAATATAAAAGTACTCGATATAGGTGATCCAAATTAAAATTTCATGGATAAACTAGTGTGTGTTAGGGTTGCCAAATTACTAAACCAAAAAACAAAAAGAACAAAACCTCTCTGATCCAAACGCGCATTACAAGTGCTGTACTTTATGTATCCACAATTGTACTTTACCAATATGAAAAATCACTCAATCAGAACTAAACTTGCATTAAAGTAGTAGTTGTACTTTACCATTTCAGATTTATACGTAAATTATTTGAAAAAATAAACAAAAACCCCTCAGTAAAGCTTCCGTCTTCTTCCTCAACTCTTAAGTCTTAACTATTAACCCCACCCACCCACAAACCCACCCACCCCCCTTTTTTTCTCTCTCTAAAACCCTTACTGTTTCTCTTTGGATCTACAAGTACATATCTGTATCTATACTTCAATTAATTGATTAATTGTAGTATTAGTATAATTATTATTATTATTATTATTATGAGAGTACCTTGTTGTTCAGTGTGTCAAAATAGGTATGATGAAGAGGAGCGTTGTCCTTTATTGCTCCAATGTGGTCACGGATTTTGTAGGGAATGTCTTTCTAGAATGTTCTCAGCTTCTCCAGACACTAGTTTATCATGTCCTAGGTGTCGTCATGTTTCCTTAGTGGGGAACTCTGTTAGTGCTCTTAAGAAGAATTACGCGATCCTCGCGTTGATACGCGACTCTAAGTATTCGTCTGATGAGGATGAGGAGGAGGATGAAGATGAGGGGTTAAATGAGAATAATGGAGAGGATGAGGAGAATGATTCTAGAAGGAGACATGGGGCCCGGACAGCGTCTAGCTCGGGGTGTGGTGGTGGGAGGGTAGAAGTAGGTGCTCATCAGGAAGTTAGGTTGATTAGGAGGATAGGTGGTGGTGAGAGTAAGAGGGTTGGGGTTGAGATGTGGGCAGCTACGGTTTCGGGGAGTGGTGGTGGTGGTGGGAGGAGGTGTAAGCATAAAGTGGCGGTGAAGAAGGTTGGAGTTGGTGAGGAAATGGATGTCGTGTGGGTGCAAGAGAAGTTGGAGAGGTTAAGGAGGGAGTCTATGTGGTGTAGAAATGTGTGTGCTTTTCATGGTGTTACCAAATTGGATAGAAGCTTATGCTTGATTATGGATAGGTGTAAAGGGTCTGTACAGACCGAGATGCAGCGTAATGAAGGGCGCCTCACCCTCGAGCAAATTTTGAGGTAAAAGTTGTGATTTTTCTTTTGTATTGGATGGATAACAGGTTACTCCTGTGATAAAAGGTTACTCCTTTTTCTGTTAGATTCATTGCCTGGTTGATTATGTTATTCCATATTTTGGAGGTTTAGTAAAGAATTGAAAAGTAAATTGGAGCTGATGAGCAATTAGAACTCTAAAATTATGGGAACACTTTTATTGGATCCTCAATCTATCACGTGCTTTGTGTGCTCATCAGGAGCTGAAATGTAGTTAGTAACTTGCATTTCATATATGCAAACATTGAAGAGGTACATGAACTTGTAGATAAAAGATAACAGGAATGAGAAAAGCAGCAACATCACTATCAAGATATACTAGCAATGAAGTATTAAAATCCGAAGTCATGCTCGACTTTATTAGTTCTTTACATGACATGTAATTTTTCCAGATTGTAAGTTTTGTACATCTTTGCACTGTCCTATCAATAAAAATTACGTACCTTATAAAAAAAGATATATTACCAATGAACCATCTGTAACAAAAATGTGACAAGAAACCGCTGAATTCTTAGCATCATAGGTGTTTATGTTGCGATTTTAAAGAAATCAAGAAGTAAAAGAGAACTAACTTTTAGTGCATGACAAATTCAGACAACTACAACTTTTGCCACTTAAGATGATCCCCATAATTTGCTAGAGACTGTCTTTGCAGGAAAATCCTGGAATTGAAATTTGTCATGCTTAGATTAGCATTATTATACTGATTTGTTTCGATATAATAAAAAGTTGATTACATATTTGGGCAAAGAAGCCTGTTTACAAGAAGTATATCACAAAGTTAGAACTACTTACGAAAAGATATGGTTTTCTATAGCACCCCAGGGTGTGGCCTAGTGGTCAATGAAGTGGATAAGAACCATGAGGTCTCACGTTCAAATCCTAGTGGAGACAAAAAATACTAGGTCTTTCTTCCCATCTATCCAAGCCTTAGTGGGTAGAGTTACCTGGCACCTGTTGCTGGTGGGAGGTGGCAGTCATCCGCTGGAATTAGTTGAGGTGCGCATAAGGCTTGGACACCATCGTAATTAAAAAAAAAGATATGGTTTTCTATATAAACATTAACTTCATGGCCAGCTTATACACACCTCTACTAATTCCACGAGGTACTTGCTGCCTCCTGCCAGCACACGTACTGGTAACTCTGTCCACCAAGGCTTGGACAGATTTGGAAGCAACCACCTAGTGTTTTTGTCTCTGCTGGGATTTGAACCTAAGACTTCATGGTGCTTAACCCACTTCATTGACCACTAGGCCACACCTTTAAGTTTGGAAAACCTTAATTCTATATCACTTGGTTAGGATTCTTCTTCTTCTGCTTCTCTTTTTTTGTGATTGGGTGAGGGAGGAGTTGAGCAATGCGATGATTTTTCTTTTCTCAATTAATCAGCTGAAGTGTCCATTATTAGTGTGAAACACTTGGGAAGTGCTACTAAAATGACAAAGAAAGCAAAATGCTATAGTGCACAGAGTCTAGAACAGATTTACGTCGACATAATTAAGGTGCGAAAAGGGTAGTGGACTGCAAAAACTCCTCAGTCCCTTCTGCAATCTCTTGTTCCGCAAAGGAGTTCTCTGGAATTCAAATATCACTTTATAAATTACTGTTAGTTAATCTCTAAAACATGTTCCATTTATTTTTTATAGAATCACTAGTTGGATCACTTTGTGGGCCCAAGCCCACTTAGTGGGCCCAAGCCCACTTAGTGATGTATCAAAAGGGATTTGGAACTTTGAGGATCATGGCCCCGCCCCTGGACCACCTCCTAACTTAAATACTGGACTTTTACTGCAGAGTTTGAACCCGTGAGATGTGCCTCACTCACACTTCATGTGTTGCCTCCTTACTGTTTAATTAAGCCTTGGGGAGAAAGATCTTCAATTTCTTTGTTTGAAGAAAGTTCATAAGGGGTAGTGAGTTACCATTTTCAACAACTTCTGATCCCTGTAGGCCGATGCTCGTCCTAGTCCAAGAAGCGACCAGCAGGAATGGAGAATGACATTGCTGACTATAACCAAACAGAAGAGTCAAAAGTCAATTAACCATGACTCAGTCCCAAACTAGTTCTGGGCAGCTATATGAATTTTCCATGTCCATTCCCTTTGGGCAGAGAAAAGGTGCAAAATCAGCCAAAAATATAAACTCTTTCTGTTACCATGTTAACTCTTCACTGTAGCAGGCACATCTTTTCCTTGGAAACAAATCTGGAAAAGTTGTGCTCCATTCAAGATCCAATGATTCATTTGGTTGGTGGCAAGAAATGCTTGTCTTCTCAGTGCAATTTACATAAAGGGGTTTGATCTTATGCAGTTGGTTCCCTCTCGCATCAGGAGGATGCAAACCACTTAGTTTTGCATTGTAGGGCACTGTACAGCTTTGGGACATGCTTCTCCCTCTTCTTGGACTCAATTGGACTATGCCAAGAACTGTTATGGAACTTTAACAGTGTGGAGGGGAGGGAGGGAGAGAGAGAGAGGAATGCCAGAATTTTGAGCTAAAAAAAAAGAGAAGATTCCTAGTCTAAGTTCAAATGTGTACTTCTGCTATCTTTTTGAGACAGCATGACTGTTACTCAGGATGTTGAGACCATGTTGAGACCAGGATGACTGCTATCTTTTAGCATGCCATTTATATTTGACAGAAGCTTGTAACTTATGATGATCCACACTCTTGTTGCTGGTCTTTCATTTATAAAACCTACCTTACTTATAAAAAAATTTATCGGAGGGGGTTAACAAGTCCCTATTTTATTCTTTCGCACATGTAGCACCAGTTAGAAATCTTTGCGCTCTCTTTTTTTGCACATTATAAGTCCTAAGGAGAGTATATGTTGTATTTATCAGAAGAAAAGGACATCTTCTGTGCTGGGACACAAGTAAATTTGACATTGGGAAGTGCAGCTGTCTCCCTAAAGGGTTTCATGGAAAGAGCCTTTCTCTTTGAAGATTTTAGTAAGATTTGACATAGAATACCTCATCATGGATCCATTCCAAATGGAGAATCAGCTGTGAAAGCATAAAGTTCAAGGAAAGGTCCTCTATTAAAGGTGCAATACCCAGCCAACAAGCTTTTCAAAGCTTTTTATTGAAACATGGTTGGGGAACTCAGCTAGATACTTGACTAATTTACTGTTCCTTTCTGCACTTCTACTGCATGGGAGTTTTGGAAGCTTTTCTATATAATCTAAACTATTAACCACTCTTCTCTCGATTAAATTATGATAAGATAAAATAATAAGGAAAACAAGTTTGGTTTGATATGTTGTAACTTAGAATTTTAGTGCTTGAATCGAATGTTTAGTTTACAGATGCCCTAGAGAGTCAACAAGGGTCAACTCCAACCCTGTGCTTCCCTTCTCTCTCCCCTTTCCCCTCTTCCCCAGGCTCCTCGTTGCTTGCACTCAGGATAGAGTCTACGTCATACATGCAATTGATTGAGCCAGTTCTCTGTGTACTCTGTTTGAGATAGATAGTAGCTTTAGCATTTCAGG
Source organism: Petunia axillaris subsp. axillaris (assembly GCA_029990575.1). Taxonomy (NCBI): domain Eukaryota; kingdom Viridiplantae; phylum Streptophyta; class Magnoliopsida; order Solanales; family Solanaceae; genus Petunia; species Petunia axillaris. Next base: position 20,079,871 of record JARKNS010000010.1, on the reverse strand, counting down.
TATCTCGTGGCTTGATATTGCATCTTAATGCAGATATGGAGCAGACATCGCGCGTGGTGTGGCTGAGCTTCATGCAGCTGGTATCGTTTGCATGAATATCAAGCCGTCCAATCTTCTTTTAGATGCAAATGGTCATGCTGTGGTCTCTGATTATGGGCTTCCAGCAATTCTTAAGAAGCCTGCCTGTAGGAAAGCTCGATTAGAAAGTGAATCCTCAATAACCCATTCATGCATGGATTGTACAATGCTTAGCCCAAACTACACTGCTCCAGAAGCATGGGAACCTGTAAAGAAATCACTTAATCTTTTCTGGGATGGTGCCATTGGTATATCTCCGGAGTCAGATGCCTGGAGTTTTGGTTGTACGATGGTGGAAATGTGCACTGGTTCTATTCCGTAAGTGACTGAATTTATTCTGTCGTAACTTTTCGCTTCCTCTACATTTTAACGTGTAAGTTCTTCTATTCTGTAAAATTTATCTAGAGAACCCCTTGTCAATCTTATGCAGATGGGCCGGCTTAAGTGCAGAGGAAATTTACCGGGCTGTTATAAAAGCAAGGAGACAACCTCCTCAATATGCAAGTGTAGTGGGTGTTGGAATACCACCAGAGTTGTGGAAGATGATTGGTGAGTGTCTGCAGTTCAAGGCTTCCAAGAGACCAACCTTTAGTTCAATGTTAGCCACATTTCTTCGCCACTTGCAAGAGATTCCTCGAAGCCCTCCCGCCAGCCCTGATAAGTAAGATTATTTAGCTAAGCTGATATTTTTTAGCAGGATTGTCATATAAACATGGTTAGCACTTAGCTGTTGGAAGGTAGCATTTAATACTTGATTATCTTGTTTCTTAGTAGGGACTGCAGCAGTGCTCTTTGTGTTCCTTCTTCTGATTGTTAATAATTGATGTTTAACAGTTGTTTTTGAGTTTAATCATTGGCCTCAGATATATGTTGATTATTATCTGTAAAAAATGCAGTAACCTGCAGTACTTGGGAACGAATGGTGTAGCACCTTCTGCTGCCTATCAGTTGGAGGTATCTCTTGACGATCCCAGTCTTCTACACAGATTTGTCTCCGAAGGGAATCTGAATGGAGTCCGGTAAGTCTTGGTGTGTTTCTAGTAGGATATTCCACTTTGCAAATAATGAAGATACTACTAGAAATTCGAAAGAAAAAGTCTCATAGTGCGAAAAAAAAAAGATTCAAGGTCGTAAAGTTTTTCCTCTTTTGAAAGGGAATTTTCTCAAAAAAGTTAGTCTGCTTAATGCATATAGTCCTGAAGAAAATTTCAGGAACATCACTCCCTGAATCAACTTTTTGCAACTTCTGGTAGTTCTCCTAAAGTTAGTTTTTCCATATACATGATCTTTTTTATCCATCTGCGTGCAGAGACTTGCTAGCTAAAACTGCTTCAGAACGAAGTACTAGCTCTTTACATTCTCTATTGGAAGCTCAAAATGCTGATGGGCAAACTGCTCTCCACCTTGCTTGTAGACGAGGCAGTGCAGAACTTGTTGAGGCCATTCTGGAATATTCACAGGCAAATGTGGATGTCCTAGACAAAGATGGTGATCCACCGCTTGTGTTTGCTCTCGCAGCTGGATCACCTGAATGCGTTCGTGCTCTTATCAGGAGGAGTGCCAATGTCAGATCTAGACTGAGAGAGGGTCTTGGTCCGTCTGTTGCTCATGTCTGTGCGTACCATGGCCAACCAGATTGCATGCGTGTAGGTCTCATTGTCCTACTATGTTCATGTATCTAAAGATTTTAGGCTAAAACTGAAATGTGGAGGAACATATGGAAAGTCAAGATACTAAAGAGATAAGATGAAAAACTATTTTAGTTTAAAAAATTAAAAGGCTTCCCTAGAGGTGCTGGTTTGATTTCTAACTCGTCCTTACCCTACTCCGATCGCACATCATCTACCTGTTCTGTTATAACAACTGAAATAAAACAAAATAAACGAGGCTCCTTAGTCCAATTTGTGATTGGGTGATAATTCGCTGGTAAAACTACTTTGCATTTCAGATGTACAAGGTTCGTTCTTAGTTGGCCATTCTCTTCTCTCTTTTATAACCTCCCCCCCTAAAAAAGAAAAAAGAAAAAGGAACATGTTTATAGGATGCTGTTTTGTTGTATTCCTCTTTGGGATTGAAATCTTTGTTAGCTGTTGATATATTTTGATTGTTACTCATTCTATTAGTACCTATATTTTTTCCTTTTTGTATTTCGTTGCAACAGGAATTATTGGTGGCTGGGGCTGATCCAAATGCTGTTGACGATGAAGGCGAATCCGTGCTTCATCGAGCTGTTGCTAAGAAATATACGGACTGTGCTAATGTCATACTGGAAAATGGAGGCTGTAAATCGATGTGTATCGTTAACTCCAAAAATTTGACGTAAGTTCAACTGTAATTCTTGTGCATTCTTTAAAATATTTTTGAACAAAAAAATCTCTAGTAGGGGAACCTATAGTGGGAATCATGGAAAAAGACTAAGATAAAAATCAAGATAGAGAGAAGTGCAAAAGAAATCTATTATCTAATTTCAGGAAAACAACCTGAAAAGAGAAATATGGTGGTCATGAGTTGAAAAAGAAAACTACGAGTTTCTGAATTCTTTCTCCCAAGGAATAGTGTATTACTTGTTGAGTTCTTTTAGGTTATTTCCCTTGGGACTCTTGTGTAAGATTTATTAATCCAATCAAAATCAAAGATGTAGAGCAAGGGAATTCGTGAGTGAAATATCTCAAAGTTTACTAAGAAAATGATGGGCCTTTCCTTTGCAAAGACTTTGGGTTCCACTTTTTGCACTTATGGTGTCTTAGATGGAAATCAAATCGAGTTTGTGGCATCTTTAAGTTAATGTACGGACTTGAAGAAAATTTTGGAGCTGATTTGTGTATTAAATTTTTTAATGGTGTGACCCCTTTTATGTAGTTAGAAGGTGCAAAATAAATGATGTAACTTTGTTTTAGTGTCAGTATTTTGTATTTAACTTTTTACTGTATTATTGGGGGTCTTGTGTATTATCCATAGTGAAATTGATCCTTATTTGTCAGAACAACATGGAAAGTTAGTAAGTCTGTCTTTCCATTTGTTTCACTGTTTTAATTACTCGAGTACATTAGCAAAACTAAGAAAGTGATGGGCCTTTCCTTTGCAAAGACTTTGGGTTCCACTTTTTGCACCTATAGTGTCTTAGATGGAAATCAAATCGAGTTTGTGGCATCTTTAAGTTAAAGTACGGATCTTGAAGAAAATTTTGGAGCTGATTTGTGTATTAAATTTTTTAATGGTGTGACCCCTTTTATGTAGTTAGAAGGTGCAATATAAATGATGTAACTTTGTTTTAGTGTCAGTATTTTGTATTTTACTTTTTACTGTATTATTGGGGGTCTTGTGTATTATCCATAGTGAAATTGATCCTTATCTGTCAGAACAACATGGAAAGTTAGTGAGTAAGTGTGTCTTTCCATTTGTTTCACTGTTTTAATTACTCAAGTACATTAGCAACACTACTCTGAACTTTCAGAGAGAGAGTAGTCGGCACAATAGTAATAAGAAGATTAAATATGTGGCTAACTGGTTTTGGCCTGGGATGATCTATACATGGAACAATGATGATAGCATACTTGGTAATTTTACAGTTTTTTTCAGGTGCATTCCTAGAGCTTTAGCATTGCGATTGTTCTTTAGTCCTGCTTGGCTTGTGCTTTAGATTTCATTGTTTGGGGTTTTAATCAGCAATGGAGAAAAACTGACTGCTTTTGAAGGGAGGATGCTTGAGCATGTTTTGTCCTTGTATTTTCCTTTGATCTCCTCCTCTCACTCTTTCCACGTGGTGCATATTTGTTTCTTTTGTTCTACAGGCCGTTGCACTTGTGCATCATGACATGGAATGTTGCTGTTGTCAAGAAGTGGGTGGAACTTGCATCTATTGAAGAGATCGCTGATGCTATTGATATTCCAAGTCCAGTTGGTACTGCACTGTGCATGGCAGCAGCCTTAAAGAAAGATCGTGAAGCAGGTGAGTTTGGTTCTCTTTTAACAGGATGAACATGCATAATATTTGTTACAAGATATTACAGATGATAAGTACCTCTTTTAACTTCCTTTTTACTAGTGATACCTGTTCTTGGTTGTTATTACTCATTACAGTAATCTTTGTGTACTTTTTGTAGAGGGGAGAGAACTGGTACGATTAATTTTAGCTGCTGGAGCAGATCCAACTGCACAAGACACACAACATTTTCGGACTGCTTTGCACACTGCTGCTATGATAAATGATGTTGAGTTGGTCAAGGTAGGCTGATATGTACTTGAATTTTAAGTGTTCTTTAAAAAAATTTACACAAATCTTAATTTGTATGTTCAAGTCGGCTTCAGGGTGACGGTGACTCTTTTTACTATCAGTTTGGCCGTGTCCCGTTTTCTCTGCTGATTTTATGTTTAGTTTTCAGGGCACTACCTTGGTTAGTTCTCTTGTTTTCCAATGATATGGACAAGGAGGATATAAAAGTACTTTATATTGAGTAATGGGGCCATTACTACAAGGATCAAAACTTCTTGATGAAATAAAAATAATAATAATTATAGTAATAATTTTAATGTAATAATTTTAATAATAATAATAATAATAATAATAATAATAATAATAATAATAATAAGGATCAAAACTTGATTTGTGTTATGTTATCTAATCGCTTCCTCTTAAGCCTTGCTTCCATTGGAACATCTTTTCTATCAACGAGTTAGATGAAGGAGAGTTCATACGGATTAAAGACCAAAGGGATTTTTAAATCTTAGTCGTGTCTTGAGAGATCAATAATGTATAAAAGAATAGGTGCAAAAGTAATTTGATGACCGATGCATTGTTCCCCCTCCCCCACAGTCCGCCATATCGAAATATGCATGTCTTGATGTCCTTGTTAGCGACTGCACGCCTGTGCTGCCAAGTGACTAACCTCTTAGTTCTGCACGTAGTTGAGTCAGCGATGCCTTTTGATTGTTATATTTTTTTAACCATTACTATTTTTATTGTCTCATGAACTTGCAATTTTTCGTTAGATCATCCTGGATGCTGGAGTTGATGTAAACATCAAAAATGTGATTAATACAATTCCTCTTCATGTGGCATTGAATAGAGGTGCAAAATCATGTGTGGGATTGCTTTTGTCTGCTGGGGCAAATTGTAATTTGCAGGTCTGTACTTGGCACTTCTTGGCTAGATACAAATATGTGGATTCTGTCTTTTTATGACAATCAAAAAGAAAAATGTCATTCTGTCTTTACTCTCTGAGAATTTTCCTGTTTTTGTGGTGATTATATTTGTTATCGCTAGAGCACCAATTAGTGTATCTGATACTTTTTTTTTGCTCTACTGCATCTCGGCAGCAGCTTAATTTGCTTGAAATTTACCTGGAAATTATCATTTTTCGGTTTCCCTCCCTCCCCCTTCCCCTTTCCCCAAAAGACCTGGATAATATAAACACTTGAGCCATTATGTGCTTAATGAGACTTCATTCTAGAAAGTGAAGGACACCTACAATATGTTGTCATTGTCAGGACTAAGGTAAAGGGTGTCTAATTGGGTATTCACATTCTTGCTCGCTAGAGTTAGAGTTTAGCTGCTTTGTTTTGAATGGAGAGCAGGCGAAGATATTGGGATAGAGGGGTTGATTGGACTTTGCATTTTGATTAATTCATTGTTCATTTATTTACTGAGTTTTTTTTTCCACACCAAATAGGTAAGATGATCCTGCCTTACTCCATTCCTTGTCTCATGTTAGTGCTCCTTTTATTGACTTTTATGGCCCAACTAGTGAAGCATGCTTTTAGTTAGGGCCTTGCGGAACTGAATGAGGTGCGAGGTATTAGGGCTCATCAGTTCTTGTTAACTACAGTATGATATCAAAATCAGGATTCCAACTGCTTGATGCGATTTCTAGAGGTTAAACATTGCTTTATATGTAGCTTTTTTGTTTTGTTCAAAAGCTGTATGTAACTTCGATACTTTAGGAAATTAAGAGGAAAAGAGAACAGGATTATGGAATGCCTGAACGCAAGTCTTGTACACCTGGTTTCTTTTGTAGTTACTCAAGGCCTTATGTATTAAGTGCCAAGTTTGTAAAAAATTAAAATCCATTCGTGCATGGAGTTGGAAGTGCAACCTGTCCTAATTACATTTGGGCTCAATTTGGTTGCTGAAAATATAATTTTAAATGGGTAATAAATGTATTAATTATTGTAAGAGGATCTATAATAGAATATTAAACTAAAGAAGTGAGTGTTCGGTTGGCATTTGACATTTGTTTTTGTACAGTATATAAAATGGGAAAAGGTCTAAATTTGCCCATGAACTATTCATTTGCTTCTCAATGCTTGTTGATATTTGTTCATCTATTTCTTATATTCCTCTTTGAGCTAATTCTTTTATTTTCTCATTGATGTCAGGATGATGAAGGTGATAATGCTTTCCATATAGCAGCATTCTCTGCCAATATGATACGTGAAAATCTTGATTGGATTGTAATTATGCTCAGGTATCCTGATGCTGCTGTCAAAGTTAGGAATCACAGGCAAGTCCTATTAGCTGTATGACTTTCGTATGGGTTATGCTATCATGAGGAATGACTTTAAACTCTTGTATCTGAGCATCAACTTCACCAATGTCTACCGTTACAGTGGCAAAACTTTGTGTGACTATTTGGAGGCTCTGCCCCGTGAATGGATTTCAGAAGATCTGATTGAGGCACTTAGGGAGAAGGGGGTCCATTTATCTCCCACAGTGTGAGCAGAAAGAACCCTTGTTTGTTGCTATTTTTGCTCTTTTAAGTAACTGTAAAATGCTTGTTGATTGTGCTTGAGATTTGAAGAGCTGCTTGTTCTTATGCTATTCAGGTATGAAGTAGGAGACTGGGTGAAATTTAAGAGAAGCATTGTGACACCAACTTATGGGTGGCAAGGTGCAAGACACAAGAGTGTTGGTTTTGTGCAAAATGTCATTGACAAAGACAATATAATCGTCGCCTTTTGCTCTGGGGAAGCTCAAGTATTGGTAGATGAAGTTGTAAAAGTTATTCCATTAGACAGGGGACAACATGTGAGGCTCAAGGCAGATGTGAATGAGCCAAGGTTTGACTTAAAACAGTTATCACGCTAATGTATAGCAGGGCTATGTGGTTCTTCTTATGTCTTTTTTGCTCTCTTTCTCGATCTCGCACATTTTGGCACTAAACCAAAAAGGCCCCGGGAAAAGACAGGGAGGGAGGGAGAATTTAATGTTTTCGCCTCATTAGCTGATACACATATCAAGTAGAAGGGTGGAAAGAGAGGATGGATTAAAACTTCCTTGAGTTGGAGCATCTAGAGAAGGGATGTGAGGAAATATCGCTGAGTTTTCAAGTAGCTTGTTCTCCTTTATTCTTGCTTTTTTTAATTATTTGTTTGAATTAGTAAATTATTTTTAGAAAAGCTCTTTTTTCCTGGAAAGCATCAGCAGTTTTGAATAGCTAATATGTTAACTAGCTTTGCTTGTGCAACAGATTTGGTTGGCGCGGCCATGCCCATGACAGCATAGGAACTGTTTTATGTGTTGATGAAGATGGGGTGCTTCGTGTTGGGTTTCCTGGAGCATCTAGGGGGTGGAAAGCTGATCCTGCAGAAATGGAACGTGTAGAGGAATTCAATGTCGGAGATTGGGTTCGGATTCGACCTACACTTACAACAGCTAAGCATGGATTTGGATCTGCAACACCAGGAAGCATTGGTGTGGTCTACTGTATCAGACCAGACAACAGTCTGATGGTGGAACTAAGCTACCTTCCTCATCCATGGCACTGTGAACCAGAAGAGGTTGAACCTATTGAACCATTCAGAGTAAGACAAAGACATTGTACTCTGACTGTAATGATGTCCCGTAGTTTAATACCTTTTCCAGAATTTCCATGTTCTGTTCACTGGTTTAACTCTACATTATGTACCTTTTCACAGATTGCTGATAGGGTCTGTGTGAAGCGCACTGTTGCAGAGCCAAGATATGCTTGGGGTGGTGAAACACATCATAGCGTAGGAAAAATAATCGATATAGAAGCGGATGGTCTGTTAATTATAGAAATTCCCAATCGGCCAATACCGTGGCAGGCAGATCCTTCTGACATGGAGAAGGTGGATGATTTCAAGGTAATTTCTTCTCTAATGAGGAACTTCGGTTTGTTTTGGGGGTTTGGGAGATGAGAATTGAAGATAATGGGTTAGGTGTGTGGGATTTTAATTATGTTTATGTAGCATTCTCAATAATTTTCCTGTTCATTTGCACATTAACAGGTAAGTGACTGGGTAAGGGTAAAAGCTTCAGTTCCCTCACCAAAATATGGTTGGGAGGACATCACGAGGAATAGCATAGGTATAATCCACAGTTTGGAAGAAGATGGTGATGTTGGCATTGCATTTTGCTTCAGAAGCAAGCCTTTCTCTTGTTCTGTGACAGATGTGGAGAAGGTGCGGCCGTTTGAAGTTGGACAAGAAATTCATGTTCTGCCATCAGTATCTCAGCCGCGACTTGGATGGTCCAATGAGTCACCAGCAACTGTTGGAAAGATTGTGAGAATTGATATGGATGGTGCTCTAAATGTAAGCATGCTCTGCTTGTCTCATTTCAAAATTTGGTGGACAGAATCTATTGACCTTATAAGTAGCAAAGATATAGTGATCTTTCGAATTTAACTTACAGTTCATTGGTTTTTATTTCCAATGAATTTCTTCAAACCTTAACCTCTTATAATGTGAACCTTGATGCTTTCTAGGTTAGGGTTGCTGGGAGAGACAGTTTGTGGAAGGTTTCTCCTGGAGATGCAGAAAGGCTTTCAGGATTTGAAGTAGGTGATTGGGTACATTCAAAACCAAGCCTAGGAACTAGACCTAGTTATGATTGGTACAGCATAGGCAAAGAAAGTTTAGCAGTTGTGCATAGTGTTCAAGACACTGGTTATTTAGAGCTTGCATGCTGTTTCCGCAAAGGACGCCTGATGACTCATTACACTGACATTGAAAAGGTTTCTGCATTTCGAATTGGTCAGCATGTTAGGTTTAGGGCTGGGCTGGTAGAACCAAGATGGGGCTGGAGAGGCACTAATCCAGATTCTCGAGGTGTTATAACTGGTGTTAATTCTGATGGAGAAGTTAGGGTTGCATTTTTTGGTTTGCAGTGTCTCTGGAAAGGGGATCCTGCAGACCTTGAGATAGAGCCAACATTTGAAGTCGGAGAGTGGGTCAAGTTGAGAGAGATTGCAAGTGGTTGGAAATCTGTAGAGCCAGGTAGCATTGGAGTTGTGCAAGGAATGAGTTATGAAGGAGATACATGGGACGGTAATTGCTTTGTCGCTTTTTGTGGAGAGCAGGACCCATGGGTGGGATATTGCAGCCATCTTGAGAGAGCGAACAAGCTCTTAGTTGGTCAGCGTGTTAGAGTAAGAAACTCTGTGAAGCAGCCTAGGTTTGGGTGGTCAGGTCACAGTCATGCAAGTGTTGGAACTATATCTGCAATTGATGCAGATGGCAAATTAAGAATCTACACACCAGCAGGCTCAAAGTCATGGATGCTTGATCCATCGGAAGTAGACCTTGTGGAGGAAGAGGAAATCCAAGTTGGCGACTGGGTCAGGGTTAGGGAGAATGTGTCTAACCCGACACACCAGTGGGGGGATGTCAGTCATTCAAGTATGGGGGTGGTGCATCGTATAGAAGATGGAGATCTTTCTGTTGCATTCTGTTTTCTGGATAGGCTATGGCTCTGCAAAGCCTCTGAAATGGAAAGAATTAGAGCATTTAAAATTGGGGACAAGGTGAAGATCAGAGGTGGCCTGGTGGCACCTCGGTGGGGATGGGGAATGGAGACTCATGCGAGTAGAGGTGAGGTTGTTGGTGTAGATGCTAATGGGAAGCTAAGAATCAAGTTTCAATGGAGAGAAGGGCGTCCATGGATTGGAGACCCTGCTGATATTGTTCTTGATGAGCGCGATGATCAATGAAACTGTTGCCTTATTACTCCTCCTTTCATTTAATTAAGGACAGGGTGCCAGCCTCTTCAATTTATAGGAGAGGTGGTCAATGTGCTGGCAGTGCAATGGCATTAGAGGCGGTCCTAGTCAGTCGACAGCCATGAAGACAGATTACACAGAAGTAGGTGTGATAGCAAAGAGATGGATGAAGGGACAAGAAGCTGGGGTTGATTCTGGGTCATCGCTGAAGTTCGACCAGATGTGTAGTCAACGTTGAAGCCTGCATTTGGGGATATTCTGCATAATGTTTCTTTTTAGAATATGTTTGTTTTTTTATTATTCTGTACAAATCACAAGTAAATTTTTGGGTATCATAGCTTTCACTTAGTTCGCCTACACTAGACTTGAACATTTATCTCCTCTATCTTGTCAATTAATATTGAGGCAGCTGCTAATATTTTTGTAAATTTTATTTAACTGTTTGAATAGAGAAGCATGTGAAGTTATTGTCTTTCCACTTATGCTGGTGAAATAAGGAAACAAGACTAGGTTTCTAAAAGGAACATAATTGTCTTCGAAGTAAAAAGATATTCCTAATAATTCCTAAGGTAAATAACAAAAAAAAAGTAATTGTAGCTAGAATTTTTTTCTAACATTGAATGCATTTACAAAAGATAAATGTTAAAAGGGAGATTTACAAAAATATACTAACCCTAACTCAATATTTACAAAAAAATACCGATACTCCGCTATAAAACAATTCGAGTTAATATCTCAAATGGTCACTCAACTTTGAGAAATTAACCACCAAAATCACTTTGCTTTGGTTGGTCCCAAAAAGGTCACTCAACTTAGGAAAAATATCTCCAAAAGTAATTCTTGCCAGTTTTTGCACAGTCATCCGCCGAAAATCTGATGTGACTTTTTAAAATATTTTTATGTAATCGTAGGTCCCACTTTCTTTGCCATATAAGACTTTTTTAATCGTTACTTACTAGTTTTCTGACAAGTGCAATGCACGTGTATTCCTAATAACTAGTACAAGAATTATGAATATTGTGTAATAAGCGTGTATCGTTGCTAGTAAATTAAAGAAAAAAAATATAAATTTAAAGTACTGATATATCGAATCATTTCCGTTCGATATTTTTTGTTATCGTAATACATAACATACTAAACATTACTATTGTACGAAGACCAGTAATTAATATTTGAACGATTATAATCATGCAAATTTTATAATATATCAAGTTCGAAAGCCAAATAATTATTTGTTGTACTCCTAATTCTTAGTGCATAATAACAGTTTGCCATAAGTACAAAAAAATAAAAACCAAGAAAATGTCTTGATATCAAGTTAAATACTTGATATTATAAAATTTGCATGATTAAAATTGTTCAAATATTAATTACTGGCCTTCGTACAATAATAATGTTTAATTAATATGATTATGTATTGAGAAAATAAAAAATATCAACTGTAAATGATTTGATATATCAATACTTTAAATTTACATTTTTTTTCTTTAATTTACTAGCAAATACACGCTTATTAGTAAATATTTATAATTTTTGTACTAGTTATTAGGAATACACGTGCATTGTACTTGTCAGTAACTAGTAACTATTAAAAAGTCCTACATGGCAAAGAAAGTGGGACCTACAGTTATATAAAAATATTTTATAAAGCCACGTCAGATTTTCGGTGGGTGACGGTGCAAAAACCGGCAAGAATTACTTTTGGAGTTATTTTCCCTAAGTTGAGTGACCTTTTTGGGACCAACCATAACAAAGTGACTTTGTTGGTTAATTTCCCAAAGTTGAGTGACCATTTGAGATTTTAACTCAACAATCCATAGGAAGCAGAGCAAGCTCTACATATTGCCCGTTCGCAATCCTTGGTGATTTTTCACTTTACAAAATATAGCAATAGTTTTTTTGCATATACAAGTTTCAACAAATACCTACAACTGCGACGCGCCAATAACGGCGAGGTTGTGGGGTCACAACAGTGGAAGTGGTGGGGTGGGTGACGGCGGCGAGTGGGGTGGGTGGATGGGTGGAGGAGAGATGAAGAAATTAAGGTTTATGTTTGGGGGAAATGGAAAGCTATTACTATATGTTATTGTTATGTAGTGTAAATGTTTAAAAATATCGGTATTTTTTGTAATTTTAGCTATTAGAGTAACAATTTTGTGTAAATTTTTCAGAAATTAATATGGTTTTATGTGATAATTTCGCAACAGGGCTACCTTAGAGGGGAAATGGTTCTCCTGCTGCCATCTCCCCATCTCCGACCAAAGCCCCAATACCGTGGACCTTTTTCTCGCAAATCAACCAAACATCTTGAGACAAATTCAACTAAGAGCTTTTTCAAATCATTACTCCTGTCCAAATTAAAACGTCATGTCTCGTATTTGTACTACCACTAGTGGCCGTAAGCGTAAAAATTTAGTCACGCAGCCAGTTTTGACCGCGTTAAATGAATACTAGCCAGCGATGCAAAACTGTTTGAAGACTAGCCACCTCCGGACAAATTACAGTATAAATACTGGGGCTTTGAACAAAACTTGTTCAAAGCCCCAGTACTTATACTGGGAAGCTGAAGTAAACTAATCCCAGTATAAAATACTGGGGCTTTGAACAAGTTTTGTTCAAGGCCCCAGCATTTTGTTATGGGACTTTATATAAAGCTTCAGTCCCATAACAAAATGCTGGGGCTGTGAACAAAACTTGTTCACAGCCCCAGCATTTTGTTATGGGGACTGAAGCTTTATATATAAAGTCCCATAACAAAATACTTGGGCTTTGAATAAGTTTTATTCAAAGCCCCAGTATTTTGTTATGGGACTAGTTTGGGGTGTTTTTCCAACGCTAATGGAGCTTAAGTGTGCGCGCGAATTTTTGGCTATTCTTCAGTGAATTTCGAAACGGTGGATAGTCCCCAATAAGCGCGTCCAAAAATGGCTACTGATCAAAATTACCCGCCGTAAGCCCCCCGAGCCCAATCTTAATACGGAGGACTATTTATATTAGTAGAATGCTTTCATGTTGGTGTATAACTTTTAGCCCCTCCGTGAAAATGTTTGACATTTGACTCTCATCATTAGAACCGGAGATAAATCGTTATAAAACACCAAGGGATCGTTTGGTATATGATATAGGATTAATTAATCCTGGTATAAAAAGCTGGATGATTTTATCCTGTGTTTGGTTTGCAAATTCAAATCAGTATTATCCAATCTCGGTATAAACTTATCCACAATTTGATGAATAAATCAATACCAACAACCCCATAGTATTAACTTTCAGGATATTAACTTATCCCAGTATTGAACACAATCGAGCAAAATTTTCTAAAAATTACATTCGTCAATTTTATTTGAGACTTCTACCACCAAAAAATTGTACTTTTCCTAGATAATATTTATCTTGGGAGAAAAAGTGGTTTTCCTTTTAGTAATATCTTTGTTGTCATGTATTTTATAGAGTATATAAGAAAAAAAGTTATCATTATATTAGTTAGCTATTAACTTTAACATTATACATGACATAATTTGTATTTTAAACTAACGGAGTCTCTCTGCTTCTTTTAACTTTTATTCACCTGTGTAGTAACTTTCCTTTGCTTTTATGGAGGCTAATTATATGGCTCATGCCTCATTTTATTTTATTTTAATGAGTCTAGCCAATTTATCATCCTAGTTAGCAAATCCTGATTCTTCTTTCTTTTAGCATCAGCAAAAATGATTGTTTGTCAAAATCATCCATTGAAACTTCTTCTCTTTAAACTCGCAATAAGTTTTTCACTGATTCTACAACATTAATTTATAGTAGCATTTCTTGTCCAGAAAAATTGATCAAGTGTCCTGGTTAGTTAGCTAGTGTTTTACTTCAAATTAAAATCGTTTTACGACTACATTTATCCCATGTGATTAAATTAGTAATTTCGTGTTTAAATTTGAGACTACTTTTATCTCATGTTTGGTTGGTGATATTAATTAATTTGGGATAAATTTTATATAAAAAATATGGTACTATTCTATACCACATTGGAGATATGATTATTAATCCCGGAATAATTATACTCTGAAACTATGGGATATCATTATTTTTTTATCCCGCTAACTATACGAATCTTTAGTGAAATGTTTATAGCCATACAAATATTTATGACTTATTTCAGACCACAAATTTCAAAAGTATTTTTTCTTTTTTATTTTGTGTTAAGTCAAATTATGACCTATAAATCGGAATTGAAGGAATGCATAGTTTTGTCAAGCTTTTAGGCAATCCAAGGTTCATAATGATGCAGGGTCTTTTACCACAAATTTGTCCAATTTGAATATTAGTTTATACCCGATATGTCATCAATTTTAGAAGTTACACTTTGTGATAAAATATAAGCATTTTTACTAGACTTATTATGGTTTAAATACAAAACAGTAAATGTATATATTTTATATTCACTTATTACAGTCTATACGTAAAACAATAAGTGTATCTATTTTGTATTCATATTTTACTCAATTAAATATATCCATATACTAATTAATTATGAATGGTATATTATCTTATGGTAAATACTTTAAACAGCATGAACTATCAATACAAAACAAAAAATTACTCAATTCGTTCTAATTTATGTAAAATTTTTTTAGTCCGTTAAAAAAAGAATGGTTCTTTCTAAATTTGTAAACAAACTTACAAATTTTACCTTTAATGAGATAATTTATAGTCACACAAATATTTATAGTTTATTTTAGACCACAAGTTTTAAAAATCTTAATTTCTTTATTAAACTTCGTGCAAAATCAAATATTGTTCACATAAATCTTCAAGTATAAAACTACATGTCAAATATCGTCAATTCGGCATCATTTATGCTTTCACACTAAAAGTGCAAAGTAAATACATTGTGAGTTGAGTTATTTGAGAGAACAATAAAGTGTTAACTGTTAAAAAGAAAGATAATGGCATTAGTGCAGTTTTTAACTTTCTTAATTCCAAATAAAAGCAAAAGTTGTAGTTTACCTTAGAAATAGTTCAAGAGATAACTTAATTGAGTGTTAAATATGTTATCCGAGTGAAAACCAATACCAATTTATCATTATGGAGAATTAATAAATCAACTTTAGGTGATTATGTGAGTTTGAATTATTATTTTACATAAATAGATTAATATAATTTAAAGAGATAATAAGAGTAGTTTCCATATATATTAGAAAGAAAATTGTCTCTGTTCTCATATTTTTTAAATGCTATGCAGACGAATTTGCAAAGATGCTTTTAGACTTAGATTCGCAAGTTTGAAACTGCATTTTCTTAAGTACATAATTTAGTTAAAATTCTTAAGTACATGTTCGAACATAATTGAGTAGCAGCAGGTGGGTAGAAAATTCAAAGGCCTGCTAAGCAAAGCGACCCGTGAAGAGCAGTGAAGCGGGGGCCACGTCTTCAGAAAAGTCTGTCCCTATCTCCAAAGGGTAATTATTGAAATTAAATATTCAAAATATATTATTAAGGTCTTTTCCTCGTAAATTTATATTCTTACTATTCGAAAATAAGGTCTCGACGGGAAATGCCACCTTATTAAATCAGTAAGTCAATCAAGGAATACAATCAACATAACTCACATAGACAACCTCAGCTCTCAATGGTCGAATAAGTTCCACAACCTTTATTAAGCACTTTTATTTCTCATAAAATTTAGGGCAATATTCCTAAAATATAACTTCTTAGTTCAAAGCTTCTGGACATTGTATTAGAGGTTCACTTGTATAAGTTCAGATTCCAAAAGAATTCTTGGCGTTCCTGTTTTTGGCCGTCTTTTGAAGTTGTGATTATCTTGTACCTATTTTAAAAACAATTGATTATATTCTAATTAGCAATCCTAAAAGTGGCCACCTAATTAGTAAGTTATTCTAAAAAGTGGCTATGCTTCAAAGAGCACCACTAAAAGTGGCTACTTGGGGTCGGCAAGGAGGACGACCCCAAGCTCCTCCCAACTCTCGCTTATATAATAGTACTAATTAAGAAATCTCGAGCATGAAATGGTCATGTAGAGTTAACACGTCCAGATTTTTCGATAAAAGATCTAAATTTCTCCCTCGACTTTTAACTATGGTTCAATATTACCCTTAGATTGCAGCTCTGTTAGTGTGGAGGACAAGAATAATTTGGTTCAACCATTATTTCCTAGAAACATAGAATAGAGGGACCGCTATAATTCATGAAATGTGGATAAGTGCATTTGGGGCAATGTCGTTGGGGCGACACTTACACTGGAAGTAAAGCTATACTGATCGTGTGAGTTCGGGGCCCTCTTCTGACAAGCCGTGACTTTCAGGTCAAAACTATTAGTGAACAATATAGTGTCACTCTCCAAAATCCACAAAATATGTAAAAGCCAATTAGAATAAAGTTGTACTTGTTTCAATGTTGAACTAAAAAAATTTCATGAAATATCTTTGAACTAGTTCTATCTTCGTTTATTGTCAATTCTTTGAACTAGCTGGACATATGAACTGCTTACAATTTACAAAGATAGTCATGTCTCACTTCACTTATTTCAAATCACAAATTCTATGTTTATCTTAATATTTTAAAAGTCAAATAGAAGTTGTGTGATCTGCAAAATGAGATCATTGTACGTGTTTTTCTTACGTGAGTTCACAATATCTGAGGCACTCTTTTGCTTCACTTTTTCCCTGTTGCAGGAAAGCATATTGTTGCAGTAATTTCAAACTATCATGTATTCACATACTATAAATCTTGTTTATAATGGTGAATTTGCAAGGATTTACAACTCTTCACAGTTTGCTATCAACTTAACCTACAAATGTTATATATTTGTGATATAATTTAATGAGAGTTAAAATATGGCCCGTAATTCTGTGAACCTAAGCAAATTCTTTCGAGTCATATATAATTCATCTATTGACATACTTCGTATTAATCCTCTTAAATTTGACTAACATGTTCTTTAGTGACTACTAAGAGTCTCTTGTTATTCTCTTGAGTTATACTCGGTCAACTCTCTTGAAGTAGCTGTTTGTTTTTTTAAAAACTAGTAGCAATTTAACTTTCAAAAAGTGAATCAGCAATTAATTAACATGACAGTATTTTATATTATGAACTCTTTTTTAATGGAAGGTTGTGTGATTGTGTCGGTCGATCCAAATTGAGGAGATGCTGTCATTTGAGGAGGGTAAAGTGGGGGGAAAAAGTGAAGAAAATAAAAAAAAGCTGCAAGGGACCAGAAAACCATTGCACAAAGGAAAGTGCCTTTTTCTTCTTTTCTTTGTGGGGAAAATGGAAACTGGAAAATGGAGAGGAAAAACTGACCCCATAAGGCCATACGACATAACAGGGCTTCCACTTTTGCTAGTTACTCCTAAAAAGATACTCGTATAAGGTCTCTATGACTATACCACACTAATGAATGGAGTATAAGATATGTGTATTTCATAATATATTCACCTAACATTAAGTGATAAATATTTATTTCTAATATTATGGTTGCCTTTATTTATTTAATATAAACACTCAATACGAGTAATCGTTTTATTTGTTCTTTTATTATGGTTTCAATTTGATGTTTTGTTCACGTCTGAAATTTATTTTTGTTTCTATTTACCTTTATGTTGGGTTTGCGGCTACCCTGCATTTTCTCTTGAGATGAGCATCAAGTTTTCTATTCAGTATAAATGTATGCTATAAATCACCCTTTTTTCAGCGTGTAAATTACTATTTTCATGTCCCTGATCAATTGAGTCATGAATTGTAACACCAATAAGGAGTAAGGACCACCATGTTACTTAATACTATAGTAGCTATTAACACGAGAATAGATTTGAACTCAAAAATAGGCCAAAATCTTGCTCCTCTCTGCCAAAAATAAAGTGCACTCACATGCCAACTGTTGTTCCACACGGTGTCATTGTCCTAAGTGGACTAAATCGCTGAGCTTGACTGCACCAAGGCCTGTCTATTTTTGTTGTCTACTCTTTCTTTGTTTCACTTTCACTATTCAATATTTTAAAAAAATTAAGTAGTACACATACACTCACCAGAAGGAAAGGGAAAATAATTGAAATTTTACTGTTCTCTCAAGTTTTTGAACATGTTCATGCTGAAGAAATTGTCTTTCACGTTGTTCAGAGATATGTATTTGCTACTTTAAGATCACACAATGATGCTATAGACAGTTTAGAACTAACCTCGAAAGTAAAAAAATCTGTAACAAATATTCCACGTAGACCATTTGGTTTTGCAGAAAAGAGTTGGCTTGTTAGGTGAACAGTTTATTATCAGATTCTTCTCTTTTTCTTTTTTGATATTTACCTAAATTTTTAGTAATCTAAAGAAAAATGTAACATTTGAAATAATTTGCTACTATTGTGAAATTGATATGATCTCCCTCGACCTAAACAATTCAATGCATTTACGTACCTTTTTAGTTTAACAAATTATATCTATGACCTCTCACTCTCAAGTACTTTAATGTCTTTATATACGTTGATCTTACCTACTACCATTGATCTCCGTAACTAGAAATGTTAAAAGCACCGGTATACCAAACACTTACTCTTTTGAATTCCCAGTTTCGAAAAATAATGTTACTTTGTATTTACCTAAAAATGATAGAGGTGAAAATGAAAAAAAAACCGAAGTTGTCTGCTAAACTAATTAATACTCTTTCTCCACCCTCATAACATTTTTATCTATTTATTCTTTTTAATATTTGGTTTAGAATTTAGCATGTAAATGTAGATGTTCTGCCACTGAGTTAATCGGTCAATCTATTACTATAACAAAATCTTGGGCTTAAGTGACTTGTCTTTTATTTTTCTTTAGTTCATAGGATATGGTATCAAATTGAGATCTGACTCCTTTTGAATAATCACTACTAATCTTCTTTTATTGTTTTAAGTGTCCCTACTCTAATTTGTCTATTAGTATTAGTATTGGAATCTCACAATGTTGCATGAGGCCAGTCTGACAATCATTCCCTCATGTGCTTATGCTAGATCACTAAATTACACCAATACTCTCCGATCGTACAAGACTACAAGTTATAAGGTGTATTTTGTCATGTCCCACGTTTAGACGGAATTAATGACTTATGGTCTCTTTATACGATTTTGAACAATTCTCTTTCTTTTGAGCTAACTTTTGATTTGAATTAATTGGATAAAAAATTATTTGTCACATCGTATTAGACCTAGACATATTGACATGTTGTTGTGTGTCCCGCGTCTTTCTAGCCTCGTCTTGTAGTGACGTGATTCATAACTTGTTGCTCAGACTTTAAGATTAAACGAGATGTACAATGAACCCTCATGTCATGTTATAAACAATCTAGTTGTAGGGTCTAAAGTAGGGGTGTTTATCGGTCGGTTCGGTTCGGTTGTGCACCTTATTGGTTTTCGGGTTTTAAAAGTGCTAAACCAATAACCGAACCAATAAGGTATCGGTTATCGATTTTCGAGTTATCGGTTATCGGTTTTCGCGTTATCGATTTTCGGTTTAACCATTAAGAAACTTAGGCCTAACAATTATAAAATAATCACCTCTTAAACGATTGCATCCAATACAAAATCGGCCTCATTTTTCATAGCGAATTCAAATGTCTCTTAAAGCATTCGTCATATTCAAAGAAGCAAACAACAATAGATTCAAATATGCTTCAATGTTCTATAAACTAATGGAGGAAGTGAGGATTGAAACAATAAATCGATGTTTAAAATGGAGGAAGTGAGGATTGAAATAGTAAATCGATGTTTGAAATGGATGAGGTGAGCTGAAAGCTACACAAGTAAAAGAAGATTAGGATTTGAAGTTTCCAGGTTCCAACTAAGAGTAAATAAGTATACTACTTTTATATATATAAGCTCAACATAGTAAATTTAAAAACTTTATTGGGTTATCAGTTTAATCAATAAGAAAATGTGCAAAATCGATAACCGAACCGATAACCCAATAAATTTTTTTTTGTAAACCGTTAAATAATCTATAACCCAATAACCCAATACCAATAATCCAATAATTTTTTATCGGTTTAAACCGAAAAATGAACCGTCTTAGTCTAAAGGACATGGGAAAGTGTAATGAATTGTGATCTGCTCATACGATATTGCACAATCATACCCACATGAGCTATCTTGTAAGGTTGATCTTGGCCCAGGGACCTTTTAATTCACATTATTGTGATCAAGTTTAAGAGGCTTCTTGTGCTATTTGTGCAATAAAATAAAATTGGGGCATGTGTGGTTTGGATTCACTTCAGTTGGTGCAATTACGGCTCACAATGTTAACTTAACCATGTTAACAAGTGAAAAAGTAAATCTTTTTGCATATTTCTCAAAAGAAAATTTACCCACATGACTACCTTAATAGCTATATTACAAAAAATAACAATATTTTTACCATATTTACAATACATAACAATACATAACAATACTTTCTTATTTTTCATTACCCCCTTCCCAAACATGAAACCCTAATTTCTCCCTCTCTCTTCTTCTCTCCCCTCCTCCACCGACCACCGACCCACCAGCGCCCCCCTCCCTCTCCGCCACCAATACTGCTACCACCGCCCCCTCCCTCTTCCAACCACCATACCCCTCCCTCTTCCCACCACACGTCCCCCTCCCTCACGCTACCGCGGCGCTGCTACTGCCGCAGTGCAGCGGCGCTGCTCCTCGCGGCGGCGCCGCTGCACTGCAGCGGGAGAAACGCCCGAATCTATATTTTTCCGGTGGTTTTACGGTGGATTTTCACGATTTGGTCATTTTTTTCTTTTTTCCCTTTTGTATGTGTATATATACGTATGTTTATGTATATATTTGTATTTTGTATGCATAATTTCATATCTCTTTCTTCTTTTTTTTCCTTTTTGTATGTGTATATATGTGTATGTTTATGTATATATCTGTAGTTTGTATATACATATTCAGATCTGTCTTTTTTTCTTTTTGATTTTTGGTTTTGTTTGTGTATTTATTTTGTATATAAAATGTATAAGACTGTATTTGTGTGTATGTGTATGTTTTGGTATATAAATACATTTAAATTTTTTTGAATATCTATATGTTGTTATTTGTATATCCGTTGTATGTTTGTGTATTTTTTATATTTCACGTGTATGGTATTTTTTGGTATAGTTTTGTATTTGTATGGTTTAATTGAGGTTTGTATATGAAATGTAAAAAAACTTTGCTATATTTTGTAAAGTGGAAAAATATTGTTATTTTTTGTAAATATGGTGTTATGGTTGTATATTTGTGGGAAATTTTGATCACTAGCCATTTTTGGACGCGCTCAATGGGGACTATCCACCGTTTCAAAATTCATTGAAGAATAGCCAAAAATTCGCGCCCACACTTAAGCTCCATTAGCATTGGAAAAACACCCCAGACTAGCTCCATAACAAAAAACTGTGGCTTTGAACAAAACTTGTTCAAAGCCCAAGTATTTTGTTACGGGACTTTATATATAAAGCTGAATCCCATAACAAAATGATGGGGCTTTGAACAAGTTTTGTTCACAGCCCCATCATTTTGTTATGGGTTATGAGACTTTATATATAAAGCTTCAGTCTCATAATAATGCTGGGGCTTTGAACAAGTTTTGTTCACAGCCCCAGCATTTTGTTATGGGACTGAAGCTTTATACATAGTCCCATAACAAAATGCTGGGGCCTTGAACAAAACTTGTTCAAAGCCCCAGTATTTATACTGGGGTTAGTTTACTGAAGCTTCCCCAGTACAAATACTGGGGCCTTGAACAAATTTTGTTCAAAGCCCCAGTATTTATACTGGGATTTGTCCGGAGGTGGCTATTTCTCAGCGAATTTGTTTTTGACGGCTACAAATCAATTAACGCGCGCCAAACAGACCCCTACACTAAATTTTTACTATATTTGTGTAAATCTCCTTTTCTCAAATAATTAAGAGCCTATACCGGCCTTAAGGTAAAAATTTCGCCCAGAGGTCACTTTTAATACCGCTATTTAATTTGAGGCCACTTTTTATTGGTCTTACACTAGAGGCCATTTTTGGGCCTTTACTAAATAAACATTGACTTAAGTTTTGATCATTGACTGAAGTTCAGTCCATACGGCCCCTGGACTGAAGTTCCATCTTTAAGGACTGGACTGAACTTCAGTCAACATGGCCCTGGACTGAAGTTCTATCTTTAAGGACTGAACTTCAATCCATATGGTCCTGGACTGAAGTTCTATCTTTAAGGACTTAACTTCAATCTATATGGCATGGACTGAAGTTCTATCTTTAAGGACTGAATTTCAGTCCAGGGCCCAGGATTCTAGATTGAAGTTCTATCTTTTAAGCGAAAGTGGCCACAAACTAAATATTTTGGTATTAGTGGCCTGTGCCCAAAGACCAGTGGCAAAAGTGGTCTTTCGTGCACTTACCCGGCATTAAGTGAAGTTTTTAAAAATGTCTTGTTCTTTCTGTATTTAGAAAGTACTAGTGCAATATATTTCAGGCAAAAAGCTGTTGCAAAAAGCAAATCTAACTTCACCAACCAAGCTGATGTTATATAGTGGCACTTTACAGGAAGTAAACGTTTGGAGGAAATAGACAAAATGGATAATAGAATGTATCAAATATCGTGTTTAGTTTTGCGATATGATTAGTTTAAAAACTGATATTTTACTAAGCTTGTTGCTTAATGCATGTCGATATTTCCATATTCCGTTGGTCATGAAAAGAAAACAAGAAAATTTAAAATAAAAATAGGCAAAATTGAATAAGAAATAATATCACCTATATATGTGGACAACAGAGAGAGGGGCATGATATGATATGATATCATACACAAGTAAATGGAATACAGTCTGTATCAAACTAAACACTAGACTGCCCTTCACACTTCCTCTCCCACTCTCCCACTCATGTTCAAATAGAAACAGTAAAGTAAAAATTATTTTTAAGAAAGGAAATGTTCACACAATTACAAAACAGCAATTTCTGGTACAAGTGTACAGTGTTGTTTGGTATACTTGTTTTTCCCCTAGTGAGTGAAAAAAGAAAGGGATCCTTGCATTTTGATCCCTCAGTTATGTAAATTTTAATCTTAGTCCTTGGACATATTTTACAGGACATATTTATTAGTAAGAAAATGTAGTGAACTTTAATATTGCTTATTTATTTGTATGTTGTTGGCCTGAGATAAATTTAAAGAACATGATCTATAAGGATTCGTATATGCACGTTAACTTATTTAGGACTGATGATAATTAGTTGTTGCTGTTATATTAAACTTCAAATTAATTAAAATGTGATTTTGTCCGTTACATAGGAAATAGGAGTATAAGTTAAACTTGGAATATTTTCAAAACTATATTATCCTCAACTATGGAGTAGCAATACAACTTTAACATAACACATGAGTGGTTTAATACTTAATATTTGTCCGGTGACTTTGCAAAGATTCACGAGCAGAATGATTGAAATGCACATTTCATTTAATAAAAAGTTAAATGTGTTTAACAATATTACAAGGATGAAAAGTTAGAATATTTCACAAACTAAAAGGTAGAACCAAGGAAAAAAAAAAAAACGAATATAATACACCTCCTCCACTATATATACATGTATGCAAACACCCTTAAACCATACCAAAGCCAGAAAAAGCCTCTTACTACAGGCCAAATGGAAGGCTCTATCATTATCTCACTATCCCTTCTCTTTTTCACTCTAGCCCAAGCTGGCCAAACCAACCCCAAATGTGACAGCTTCCATCAAGACAAAGGCTCAACATTACAAGTCATACATGTGAACAGCCCTTGTTCTCCTCTTAGGAACCATGATTCTTCACAGTCATGGGAAGATAGTGTCCTCCAAATGCAGTCCAAGGACAAAGCCAGACTAGATTTATTAGCTAGCCTTGTGGCTGGGAGATCTTTCGTCCCTGTAGCATCTGGAAGACAAATTATACAAAGCCCAACTTACATAGTGAGGGCCAAGATTGGAACCCCACCTCAAACTTTGCTGGTGGCTGTGGATAATAGCAATGATGTTGCTTGGTTCCCTTGCAGTGGATGTGTTGGTTGCTCCTCAACTGTTTTTGCCTCAGACAAGTCCACCACTTTCAAGAATGTTAGCTGTGGTGCTGCACAATGCAGCCAGGTAATAATCATACCGATCCATATTATGTGGTCCGTTTTATTTTGTACAACGATCTTTAATATACATTTCTGACATGTATTAAATGTATATATGTATACATGATATTTATATAACTAAAAGAATACTGTCGTAAACTAGAAAATTTAATGTCAAGAGTATTCAAATATATAAACTGGTCACTCTTTTCAAAACATGTTAAAATTGATTAGTGCCCGAGAAAGTGGAACAACCGAAGACATTTTGAGAGATTTACTAATTTTCTATAGTTCTCCCTGTTTTAAGCAATATTAACTTTGAATAGTGTAAGTACAAAATTTAAAAAGTGTACTCCACTATTATGGTGAGTTCATAATTGTTGGTAAAATAGGAATAGCTCCTAGATGCGGCGTGTTAGTACTGAAAAGTTCTTTTCATCATACCTGAATTTGTCGACATTGGAGCAATCAGCGGTAGGGTTATCCGGGATATCTTATCCCGTGACCATTGTCACATGATTTGGTCAACATTTTCATTCCACTAAAGGACATCATTACGAAATGTTTACATCAAAATATGTTAAAGTTATACTAAAAGTTGAGTGATTTAGTGGGACAAACTTTTGGTCAAGCCTGAAGAATAAGCACTTTTTAATCACAATTTCTTCATTTTTAAGTGCAAAAGTCAAACATCGAAATTTCTAATTAATAATGAAAATTGGAGAGATGTATTTGTCTTTATACTAATCGTTCGAAATGTTTTGACAGGTACCAAACCCAACATGCGGTGGCAGCAGCTGCGGCTTCAACTTAACCTATGGCAGCTCCAGCATAGCTGCAAGTCTCTCACAAGACACAGTGACACTCTCCACTGATGCCATGCCCTCATACACCTTTGGTTGTGTACAAAAGGCCACTGGCAGCTCCACCCCACCCCAAGGGCTGTTAGCTTTGGGCCGAGGCCCATTATCACTTATGTCTCAAACCCAGAACCTCTACAAGTCCACATTCTCTTACTGTTTGCCTAGCTATAAGTCTCCCAACTTCTCTGGAACACTTAGGTTGGGCCCTGCAGGCCAGCCCCAAAGGATTAAGACAACCCCATTGCTAAGAAACCCAAGGAGATCATCCTTTTATTATGTCAACTTGGTTGGAGTTAAAGTTGGCAAGCGAGTCGTTGACATCCCTCCCAGTGCTTTGGCTTTCAACCCTACCACCGGTGCCGGCACCATCATTGATTCAGGTTTTTAAATTTTTATTTTCTTGAAAAAGTTCAGCTAACACTTTCAGCTCTTATTTGGCATTTTAATTTCATGTATCCATTCCACACTCACACATAATTTAAGATTTATTTCCTGTATACTAGTACTAGTATAGTGCCATGTCAAAGACTCTTTGCTTATGTTGCATTACGTCTAGTGGTATGATTGCGGTTACTATAATGACTTAGTCATTTCTTAACAGTTCCTTCTAGGTAGTAGTAATAAATTTCGAAAATTGAATAGAGTAAATGAGAAATTATTACTATAGTAAATACTACCAACATTATACATGAGTTTTTGAATGAAGAGTTTAAAGTGAAAGCAAAAAAAAGACAAATAGTTGTACTAAACTTGTTAAGTTGTTGTCTAAGAAGACTGCCTTTTACTTTTGCTTTCTAATTTCTAAACTGTCCTGATTCGTGTACAACTAAAATCATAATTCATAAGTAACTAGTTGAATATTTTGGTGTCTACGGCAGTTAAATTTCTTTTAACTACCACCATTTACTTTTTAAATTTAGAGATTAGTTGTAGTTAAAAACTAATTTAAGAATGGTTAATAGTCTATATTTATTTTAGTTGTATGTCTTTTTTCACACGAAATTGGTGACATAACATGCCTTGATTCGTAAACAAAATACAGAAAATCTTTGCACGATCTTTTTCTTTGTGCATCTAGAAATTGCTCATCTGAATAAGTATATATTAAGAGATTATCTCAACAATCTCTCAATTCAATCCACTTATTGTACAACATGTTTACAATTTTTGCTAAATGATTTCACAATTGGCAGGCACGGTGTTCACTAGACTAGTGGCGCCAGCCTACACTGCAGTGAGGAACGAGTTCAGGAGGCGAATGGGAAGGAACACAACAGTGACAACACTAGGCGGGTTCGACACATGTTACACCGTCCCCGTGACAGTTCCAACCATAACGCTAATGTTTCAAGGCATGAACGTGACACTGCCACAAGACAACTTCTTGATTCGCAGCAGTTCCAGTACTACCACCTGCCTTGCTATGGCTGCTTCCCCTGCTGACCCTGTCAACGGCGTTCTCAATGTCATTGCCAACTGGCAGCAGCAAAATCATCGCTTCCTCTTTGATGTTCCAAATTCTAGGCTTGGTGTTGCTCGTGAAGCCTGTAGCTGATGATGATGTACTACTCTACTACTTCATTTGGATTGTTCTTAATTTAAGTTATACTATCATCTGATGGGATTTTCTACTTTTGTTTTTTATGTGCTTTTTAGTTGGGAATTATTAGAAAGTTTGACGATTTGGCACTTTCATGATTTGTCGGTGCATTTTGCTTTTTTGGATTTATCTATGTCACGGGTTGAAAGTTACTATACCTGCTTCCTAATCGTAAGTACTTGTACTAGCCTATTTGTTTCTTGGTTTCCCCACCTTGACTGAGAACAAAAATTATTACTGGTCCATTCCAATTACAGTACTTGCTTGTGATCTGCTCATCTGAATATATAAATTACCTTTATTTAAAACTAATGTAAAATTTAAATTAAATATTAAATATTAGTATATGTACAACATATATTGCGACGCCCATGAACTTGACCAAAATCTTTTGGTTAGAAACTTATGCTGTTAAAAATGTAGATGTGTTGCAATATATGTTTTAAACAAGTGAGTGAGAATATTAGGGGCAATTTACAAAGGGAAAATTATACTCTATACCCATATAATTACCATACATACCTACGTCATATTTCTCTATTCATAGATTTGATAACAATTACATCTTTTACACATTTTCCCATTTTCTTCCAAAATTATCATTTTCGTTTCTCTCACATGTACCTATTTCCCCTAAAATCACCTTTTCCACCATTTTTCTTTCTCCGGCTATACTCCGCCTGCTGTCAGCAATATCTGTCAACTAATATTTCAGTTAACTCAAAACCACACCATTGAGTTTTGTCCATTTATTCTAATAATAACTGAGTTTCCCCACCCTTGCATATAATATCTGTCAAAGATGCATTTTTAACAACATAAGTATCTAATTAGAAGATTTTGGTCAAGTTCATGGGTGTTGCAATATTATGTTTTACAAGTGAAAGTGAGAATATTACTCCCGGTCGTGACAAATAGTTCAAACATAAAAAAGAAAAACAAACACACAGAAATTCGCTATAGAGGACGAGTGACTAGAAAGGAGGAACTTGGACAAAGCTCCATCGTTGTTAAGGGCGTTGGCATAAATTATATTTGGAATTTGGATGCAGACCTTCAAAAATCATACTAGTGCCAGTATTTGTTTCCACTTTATCCTACAGCGACACTCTTTTTTCTTCTGAATGTGAGGAGGAGAGTTATACTTTAAGCAAAAACAATTCAAGCATTTACAACTTTCTTTACCTTACAGGGCTTTACAACTCTCTTTACATTATAGGTTTTTACAACTTTACTGTCTTTTCAATCTAATATACTTCATCCATCTCTATTTATTTATCATGTTTATATTTTAGTAAGTAGCTTTTTAACTATTTTGCTCTTTTCTATATTTTTAATATTCCATTATATAGTATCTCTTCAATACATTTTTTCTCTAGTTTTTACTTTAAAGATTAATTAATAGTAAGGCAAAGTTAGAAAAAAATAATTAATTTTATCTTGATATACTAAATTAAAATAAATTTACTAATCATGATAAATAAAATGAAATGGATGACTCATTACGGTAGAGACACTCATTGAAAATATCTTTCTTCGTGTTAGAAGTCGCTCACTAAAGTCATGAATTTGTTGCCACAAGCTTTTTATGGCCGCTTGACCAACTCAAAATCTCTTGCCAATAAAAGTCAATCTTGAATATGAATCTATATTCATATCATTAATATATCCAATAGAATATCAAACTTCATAAAATAAGAATGTTCAATCTTTTTAGAAATTAATAAAATTCTCTTTATTTTCATTATAAGTTTTAAAAGTCCAAATAGATAGTAGTAAGTACAATATTTTTCAATCTTTTACTAGCTTCCCATTGTTTAATTTTTGCAGAATGGTCAAATTGACACCTCTACTTGTACGCTTTTGTCATGCACATGCCTGTACTTAGGGGTGTGTCATTTAAACACCTCTACTCATCAAAAACTTTACTTTTAAACACCTCCGTGCCTTATGTGGCAAAGTGTGTAGTGCAAACGCCTCTACATCAGCTTTCACGTCAATAAATATTCCATGTAGACAAGCCACGTCGGCTGAGGCAAAAAAAAAGCCCAATCAGATCCCTTACCCCGATCATATTCCCATTTCCCATTTTTTTTTCTTTCTTTCTCTCTTCCTTTATCTCCCTAATTAACACAAACATAACACCCAAATCGTATTGGGATTTACAAATGTCTCTTCATCGGCTTGTTGCCAATTTTACATGTAAACCCCTATTTACAATTATTGTAATGTTACACTTGTTTATTTTATTTTTGTTCGAATTTAGGGGTTTGTTCGAAATTAGGATTTTTAAATCTAAGTTTTGATATTAGTGAAGAATATATCGGTATGTAGTCTGCAACATCATGGTTGAAAAAAAGAGAAGGAGAAATTAACAAAGAAAGAGAAGGAAAAATTAACAAAGAGGAGCTTGGAGCCTTCAAAAATGATGATTTTACCTTGTGGGAAAGAAAGGGCTTTAAAAAGCTAAAAAAGAGCCATTATGGGACTGTTACATTTGTTTTACGCTTCAAAAAGATGTGAGTTCACGCTCCTGTACCAACTAAGCTTCAGCTTTGCCACATAAGGCACATAAGTGTTTAAAAATAAGGTTTTGAACAAATAGAGATGTTTAAATGACACACCCTAAGTACATGCGTGGACATAACAAAAACTTACAAATAAAAGTGTTAGTTTGGCGATTCAGCCTTTAATTTTCTCAAATGAAAAGACGTCTCTTTTAAGAAACCTCACAAGTAGTTTGACTTGACTTGCTAAAAACCACTTAACACCAAACTCATTAAACAAAGTCAACAATGGCGATACAACTATAATTATATCCACTATACAAATTTGATTTAAAACAAAACACTAATGCTAAATTAGCCTGTAGAGAATTAATCCAAAAATAAAAATGGAGGTCAAAAGAAGAGCGGTGAAAAATCTGGTAACGAAGCTAAGTTCCGTATCGGAGCAAACCCGAACCGAAGCAATTTCGGAGCTCCGATTAATTTCAAAGAACGATTCCGACTGCCGTCCGTTAATCGCCGACGCCGGTGCGGTACCGTACTTAGCGGAATCCTTGTACTCGTCGAACAGGTTGTGTCAGGAGAACGCAACCGCCACGTTGCATAATTTGTCAATTTCATCAAAGGACTTGTTGATGTCCACGCGCGGTGTGCTCGACGCGCTTTCTCACGCGCTCCGGAACCCTACGTCCCCTTTCGTCGCCCAGTGCTCCGCCGCCACTATATTCAGCCTTTTAACGGTTGAGTCTTACCGGTCTATTATTGGCCATAAGCGTGATATACTTTTTGGGCTAATTGATGTAATTAAAAACCCTAATTCTGATTCTAGAACTGTTAAAGATGCGCTTAAAGCGCTGTTTGGGATAGCGCTTTATCCGTTGAATCGTGCTCAGGTGATTGAGCTTGGTGCTGTACCTGCATTGTTTTCGTTGCTTTGTAATGATGGGAGGGTAGGGATATTGGAGGATGTGACAGCTGTTGTTGCTCAAGTTGCGGGGTGTGAGGAGAGCTGGGAAGCATTTAGGAAAGTGTCGGGCGTTGGTGTATTGGTGGATTTGTTGGATGATTCGACTGGATCAAGCAGTCGAACGAAAGAGAATGCAGTTTCAGCGTTGTTGAATTTGGTGCAATGTGGTGGAGATGAGGTTGTTAATAGTGTGAGAGGGATTGTTTTAGGTGCAGTGGATGGAATTATTGAAGTGGCAGAGAATGGAACGAATAAAGGGAGGAGCAAGGCGATGGCGTTGTTGAAGATACTTGATGCGAGTTCTGGTGTTTTTCATGAGGAGCGGATGGACAGCTTATCATCAAACCACTCGTTATGAGTATGTCAAATATATCTCTCTTTTGGTTATGTTTGTAGATACCTCTCTTTTAGTTTTCGTGTCTGTATAATTATTTGTGGTTGTTGTAGCTGTGAATGGGTGTGGAAATGTATTAATGTGGTTGGAAAAATCAATTTGGACTGAAAACTAACTAAAAAGCATAGTGGATGCAACATTACTTTTCACTTAATGATTTGAGTACTTCTTATATTGTATCGTAATGCAAGATACTGTAATAAGGACCAATGCATTATTGTGCAATGCCTTCGACGTGGCTGAAGCACATGCTACAGTCTCCATCCGCAAGGCTCCTGCCCAACATGTTGTCAGTTATAGAGGTATTAAGGGCTAAAACAACTGAAGAAACTAGGAAAGATAATTTGGTAACCAGAGGCTATTGAGCTTAAGAAACGCTGACTTTAGGGGGCCATTTCTAGATTCTTTCATGTGTAACATATAGTACAACGGAATATATAAGGTTTAGAAGGGGACAAGTGGGATAGAAGGTGAAAAGGAAAGGGGACTGGGTTACTCTATAGTGATCCTGAAAGCTGCATACTCAAAATTTCTCCAGTAAATAATCATAGCACATGACAGTCAATTCCGAGAATCTTACTTGGGCGAATTAATATCTACCTTCGAGGAACAGAATTCTGGTGACTAAGATCTGACTGTGAGATAGTGTTCTTGGATAGTCCATGGACCTCGGTAAGAACCTTATTAGAATATTCTGGAAGCGAGGTTTTATCCATAAAGAGAAAAAAAACTTATCTAGATTCCATAAATGGCTGAATGATCTAAATCTAAATGCCCATCCAAAACCCAAAACTAACCATTTTGAAATTCTGAGGCAACAAGAATAACTTATTCTTTCTTTAATGTTTAAACAACCACACGATCAGTAACAACGGAAACAACTAAGAGTGGGGTTTCCTTCATAGTTCCAAGTACTGTTTTTTGCATTTGATACCCCTGGATTTGGATAGTTCCCAAAATCTTATCGATACAGTAGCTACATCAGTTCATTTACCTGTTCCGTGGGCAGAGATATGAATTTGTAGCTTGCGGAGACCATCTTGTTGGACGACACATCTTCTGCTCAGCACTTCAGTAGCTACATTTTTTGTTTTCTGGTTTATGGTAGCATTTGATGTTGTTTCTCATAGGCGTTCTTGGCATTAATGTGTCTGTCTTTCATAGTTAGTCTACCTTAAATTTACACATTCCCATTCTTATAGCTAGATAACGTAAAACCCACTTACAAACAATAAAAACTATTAATCCAGCTACTCTTTTGTCGCTTATTGCTTTTGTTGAATATGGTTATTGGAACTTCAATGCGGTTCTCTTTGACTAATATTTTTATTATAACCGAGAAATCTTCTGAAGGCCAATAGCACACTGTTCAAAACAGGGTGGATAAAGGTCTGCCCCTACCTTTATCCACTTAAAGCAAGCTTTTTTTCACAAGTTAAACTCTTACCACTCAACCATAGCAATGGATGAGAGGATATTTTAAGTAGTCTGCATTATTTCTAGCATTTTTGGTTTCAGTAGGCACATGTCTAGGATTTGTCTTTATGCCGTTAATAGTGTCTTTAAGCATGCTCTAGAAGCTTAAGCAGAAGAACATTAAACTTTTTTGATTCTTGTGCACTCGAGCTTCAGTGTCTTAAGTGACTTCTGATGCTTTTAGTTTTAGATATAAAAGATTAGGTTTGGTTAGGTAAGAAGATACTTACAGTACATGCACTTTGCAATGTTATACAATAACTTGTTAGATACTAGCTTTAGCTTTTTTTCTATTTTCTCATGTACTTAAGGGATCATAAGCTGGTAGACAAGGTCGCAATTATTTTCTTTACCCATGGTGATACCTCTAACTGCCAACAGGATTTGACCAATGGAGATATGCAGATCAGCGATGCTAGAACTAGCCAATAGAGTGCTGTGGTAAGCATCAGTACTGTAGAGTAATGGCGCCAAAGTAGTTTAATTGACTCTAGAAGGTATTAGGTTGGTAACCCCTTATCAAATGTTGCAACCACTTTACAGGTATTTGTACCTTTATGTGAGAGACAAAAAAATGCAACTGCTTTACAGATGAGTAAAAACATACGCACTTGACAATTAAAGAATAAGTATATGAGTTGATTTGTCATGATTCGGTTGATTAGATTGGTTCTGGCTAGTTGTCTTGTAACTGTGCTGTAGTTGAGTAATCTCACACCAACTGGATTAATTCAGGGAAAATCTTCTGAGCTGGTGTGTTTGCCTATGTTATGGGTCGATTAGATTGGTTTGTAACCAAGTGCCTTATAGTTTATTAATCTTTGATCATATGCCAAGTCGACTAATTCAAGGACAAAGCTGAGCTGATTTATGTTTGCGTATATTGCGGTTAGTTTAGATTGGTTGCTGCATGTTTAACAACTAAATCCCACTTTGTAGTAGTGGATAAGCTATACAGGGAAGTGGAAATCAGGGTAAGAAACAGGGTCACCGACTTGGAAATATCAAAAGCTGACAAAAGTCGCTGAAGCTTAAGAAAGGATTAATTACTGTACTCACATCTCGGGACAACATCTCTGATATAGTTAGTTGCTTCATCGGGAGAAAAAACAAGAACAACAACAACAACATACACAGTATAATCTCACAAGTGGGGTCTGGGAAGGGTGAGATGTACGCAGACCATACCCCCACCGAGGTGGACCGAGGTGGAGAGGCTGTTTCTGATAGACCCTCGGCTCAAGAAACAATAATCCGACAATATGCTAGCAAAAATAAGATTGAAGTACCCATGATAAAGAAAATACTAACAAGGAAACTACTGATAGCTAAAGTAAACAGACAACAATGTAAATAGTACAGATGCAGAAAACAGTGAACAGAGTATCTAAATACTACAAATGATATTAAGACACAATCTCACAGCTACTACCTAACCTTCTATCAATGGTATGAAAAGGAGTGTGGCTGATGGTCTTTGAGATCCTTGTCTGTAGACTGTAGATACCTTGACAAGGTTTACAGCTAGTTGTTCAGCTTAAGGTTCGAACCTTTGCGTATTAATTGGTTACTTTTAGTTAGTCTTAAGCTTGTAAGGTAGCAAATATTCCTTGAGATCATATAATTAGGTACCATTGCACAATCTTGGAGTTGCTTCCCTAGCAATTTGAAGCTTATAGGATTCATTATTGTATTTCTTGAATTTGTATCTACTGCCACTTTCCCCTCCTACACAAATGACATACCTTGTTTCTTTATTGGTCCCAGCCAAGGTTCCGACACTTTCCGCTAGTTCACTTCTAGAAAATGATGCTTAGTTTCTCAGGTTGTATTGACTATTTGATCTATTTACCATTTGCCTATTTCTGAACTTGGCAATTATCATGGATGGAAGTTTGTTTTTGAAGAACATGCCTTATTGTTTTCTCACTGGGGCAAATGAGATAGAAGATATCCATTTTTTCAATATTTGCTGGTCCTTTGCACTCTTTCTCTTGTTTGCGGTATGTGTGTGTGTGTGTGTGTGTGTGTGTGAGAGAGAGAGAGAGAGAGAGAGAGAGAGTTTCTGCTCTTAAAAAGTTGAATAAAATCCCCTGTCGGCTGTACCTTCTCACTTCCATTTGAGTTCACAGTTATCTGGCTTTCTAGTTCATTCTACGGACTTAATATTCTACTATGTAACAAGAGACAGTTATATATTGACATGATACTGATTTGACATGATTTGTGCACGACAAGGTATGTTGTATGTATGTATGATCAATACTGTTAATAGTTGTTTTATAAAATAAACACATATTTCACAACTTTCTATTGAGACTATCAGCAGCAGAGGCAATTTGACATTTGTACCTTGTAAACCTGAAGGAATGCCTGTTTGATGAATCTTTTATGAAAATGTGCAGTGCCTGCTTTGGCATGTTATTAGGTACCTTGTCACTCAATCCTCGCGTTAAAAGAGTTAAAGGGAAGCGTCAATACTTCCTCTAACTTGTTTCTGTTATTTGATATTAAGAGCAAAAAATTCTAATGAATGTGTTTCTCATACTAGTTGGTGAAAGGAGGTGCTCGACTCGAAAGTATTTCTAAGTTTAAAAATAGTGTACTTTTTATCTGTTTATTTATTGCATTCCAAGTATGTTAATTTGACTCCTTATTGTAGATTCTCTGAATTGGCATTTGAAAAACGTGTTATTTGAAAATATAGAGAAATGAAATACTCCTATAATAGAACTCATCCTTCTGCCGAACCATTCCAATGAGTTCTAATTTGAAATTGCTCTTACCCACGATGTGCATACTTCTTATCGTGCTGATGACAGTGTTATTCAGCTCTCTTATCAAGCTAATCCATGTGCGTCCATTCCTCACTATCTTATTTGTGTATAAACTATTGAAAATCTAAATACGCAGATAGATATGATGACAATGCTATTTGGTGGCATATGTTCTATATGTTGAGACTTCCATTTTTCTTGGTATAACCATCTGATATTTGGTATTCACTAATCTGTTTAATTGGCTTTCATGTTATATTAATTTAACTCGAAATCTCAATGATCTTATATATCCTACAGCACCCCTCAACAATTTATATGTTTATTCTGATTCATCGGCTATTGCTTTTTTTCCTAGTGGCATAACTTTGGACGTTGACCGTCTGAAAAATTCCAACAGCTCCATCTCCATTAATTTAGCAAGTCTCATAGCTGGTGTCAACTCACCACAAATATCTATCGAAGGATTAGATCAGCTGCGACAAGACAGTAGACACTCAGCAATGCCAATTGCGGGTTGCCTCCCATTGCGAATCAAGCATGACGCTGTTGCCACTAAGACTAGGATTTTAAAGTGCTTTTTACCCATTATAAGGAGAGACACAGTTTCTTGATTCGAAAAGAACTCTTCAGGCTAAATGCCTGTCACTGTCCTCTGCAAGTTTTTGATATCACATTTTACTTGCTAAGTTGTATAGTAAAACAGAATAGACAAATCTAATCGAACAGACAACTAAAATATAATTCAAAGAAAAGGTAGGCAGCAACTAGGGTGAATATACGGTGGTTTGGTTCGGGTTTACCATTAACCTAACCAAATCAAATTAAATATATCGGTTTTCCAAATATATAAATCAAACCAAACCAACATAAAGTCGGTTTTTTTGATTTTTATTATATAGTTTCTACAACAAATATGCAAGTGTTGCTTTCAAATATTTCCTACAATCAACTATAAATATATGTTATTTATAGATAATTATACATCAAGAATAATTACATATACATCTTAATAAGACAATGAAAAACAATGTACGTAAATTAGAAAATTAAAAATGGAGAGACGTTCGAGTTAGTTTTGCTCTCCCCCCCCCCCCCCCCCCAATCAACAGTGTAGTACGTTGTTTGTGCGCTAGTGTGTTTAGATGATAATTTAGTGATATTGATTCTTGATAATATATAGAAGATAATTACTTAAATGTTAATTAATAGAGATAATGTAATTGATTATCTAATACTTAAAGATTTCATCAAATTTGTGGCTAGAAAATGTGGAGTATAATTAGTTTAAATTTATACACTATAATAAAAAGGGTTTTTACACATATATACAAATATACACCCTTAATTATACAAAAAGAGCAATATTTTTAAAATTACCATACATAGCAATATTTTTTTAGCACATTTCTTCAATAGTAAATATATTTCATTTTTAATAACTTACACCCACTCTCCTAGAAACCCTAAAGCTACTTTCTCCACTTCCCCAAAGCAAATCAGCCGCCACCCTCTCCCATATCCAAACCACAACCGCCGGACCAAATAGATACAGAGCTACCACCAGAGTTCCGCGACGGAAATACCAACACTAACGACAGCAACGATACCAATACTATCAACTCGGGCAGTAGCGATGGTGGAGGATTCACTCGATCCGTCACTGATTTCGATTCAAAC
Source organism: Petunia axillaris subsp. axillaris (assembly GCA_029990575.1). Lineage (NCBI taxonomy): Eukaryota > Viridiplantae > Streptophyta > Magnoliopsida > Solanales > Solanaceae > Petunia > Petunia axillaris. Next base: position 20,043,475 of record JARKNS010000010.1, on the reverse strand, counting down.
GAACTCACAAAAATCGGCCCGTTACCGTCATCATCTTCACCGGATCTTCACCGGAAACTAGCTACAACACGACAGAGAGCCGATTACCCTTTCCCCTTTACGATCTGTCTCCTCCGTTTCTGTTACGAAGCCTCTGTGGATCTATCGCGGGATACAATTACTCCCATTGAGATCCCCGATGCGAATAGTGATGTTGTTGATGCTGGAACGGAGGAACCCTAAGGCTTCAACAAACAGTCTGGCGAGGAGTAACTGTTACAGTCACCGGCGACGGTCTGGTTGTTCAAGGTTAATCTTAAAGATGCAATTCATGAAAGCAAAAGACACAATGGTATAGTTTGAAACGGATTTGAAACGGTCTGGATCCGATTTGAATCAGATTTGGGGGTGGGTCCAACTTTTCATATATTTTGATCTAACAAAGGAGAAACTCACTTAAAAACGTTGTTGAAACAGTCTTAAATAGGTTGAAACGGTCTAAAACATGATTAAAACAATCTGAAACGGTATTGAAACACAATGATACAGTTTGAAACGGAGTTGAAACAGTCTGAAACGATGCTGAAACAGTCTGAAACGACATTGAAACAGTATGATACAGTCTCAAAACGACATTGAAACACTATGATACAGTCTCAAACAGAGTTGAAATAGTCTGAAATGGTGATGAAACGATATGGTACAATCTAAAACCGTTTGTGAAAAATTTCGAAATAAAATATAAAAAATAATATGAAATATTGCTAAAAAGGTAAAAATAGCTTAGAAACAGTGAGAAACAATTCACAAATAAGATGAAACAATGCTGAAACGGTCAAGAAACAACTTGATACAGTCAAGAAATAATTAGATACGCTGTTGAAATAATCTGAAACAGTGCTGAAACGGCGTAGATACAGTGAGATACAATTGGATATGGTGCAGAAACTGTTAGATACAATGCTGCAGAAACAGTAGAAACGGTGCAGAAACAGTTAGATACGGTGCTGCTGAAACAGTAGAAACGGTGCAGAAACAGTTAGATACGGTGCTGCAGAAACAGTTGAAATGATGCAGAAACAGTTGAGATACAGTGCTGCAGAAACAGTTGAAACGGTGCAGAAACAGTTGAGATACGGTGAGATACCACGAGATACATCGAGGATGGGATGAGGAAAAGTGAAATTGAGGGAAATGATAGGAATAAAAGTGAAATTGGGGGAAATGGTGGGAGGAAAATTGAAATAGGAAGAAATGAGAGGAGCAAAAGTGATAGTGGGGGAAATAGGAAGAAGAATGTAAGGGTTTGATATGTTATGAGAAAATATTGCTATATTTTTGCTATATTTGTAATTAACTTATGTTTTCCTCTATATAGGGTTATTTTGCTAAAATGTTGCTATGTTTGGTAATTAAGCTCTAAAACTTATACTTTTATGTAAAAAATCCTAATAAAAAAGGATATGTATTAATTTAGTGTTTAATAATCACTTGAGTGCTATGCCATGTAAAATTTCCTTAAAAACATATATAAAGAAGTTCATAATGAATATTTTTTATCTATAAATCGATTTGGGTTCGGTTTGATTTTTTTTTTCAGTAAAACCAAACCAAACTAAATACGTCGGTTTTTATTTTTTCAAAGCCAAACCACGAATCAATTTTTTTATTCGATTCGATTCAATTTATAATTTACCGATTCGATTTGTGCACTCCTATCCGCACCATAAGGCAAAGCCCTTTTCATGGAAGACTCGACCCATAATATCTTTGGGTTGATTGTCATCACGTGTTCGTGATCAGTCAGCAAATGGTGGAGAATAGGCAAAAGGTTGAAAAGTGTGTAGAAAGGCCAAAAAAGTGGAGTAGTAAAAAAGGAGCAGCTAATAGCCTAATAAGTTGGAATGACGAAAGCGCAATGGCTAGTGGGCGATGAATTACATAAAATCACTACATACCGTTTCAATTTTACCTAACTATGTTTCAAATCACATAAAAAGTGTACATATCGTTTGTACTTTTGTTGGGCGTACAATTTAGAGGAAACCTATTTTCATTAAAGAAATTATTGAGGTCTTATTCCTATATAGTTATATAGCTATTAAAGTATGCCATTAAAGTTAAAATGATTATACTATTTCAAAATATGTATGAATATCATTTTTCTAAAACAAATTAAAGAGAGAAAAGTTATAGAACTAATAAGCAACTTGTCAAAGGGGGAAAAGAAAAGAAAATGCAATCAAACCTGAATTTTGCAGGAGCTCATTGGATAGATCTATCTGTATCATTTGCTCGAATGCTTCTAAAAGTATCCTCAAGTTTTGAAAATTAAAAATTAGTTATATGTTATACATTTATGTAGCTTCTCCAGAAAATATTATAAAAAATCTGTTTCGGTAAATGGCTTTTAAAATGTTCTTCTCAAACCCCTTCTTCCCTCACTTAATAAACATGGGGAAATTAAGAATTATAAGTCCAAACAAAACATTTATAGAACTAGTAATTTATCCAAATAATAGTTTCAAGGAACTTTTACGTACTAAAGGTTGTCCAAACGATCCTTATTGTTTGTTCGATTTATGTTATAATTTCAATGTTTCAATAACAGTATCAAAGGAATATGCTGAAACATCAACAAAAGTATTTCAATTTTCAAATCTAACGTATATGCCTGAATTAGTTACAAATACTTTGGCTAAAGTTTATCAAATCTTTGCGTCTTTCAAGTGGTTAATATGCTTTGATATCTAAGGTGCTAAATGATACTCCAACACTAAAAAGTGACAAAATTTCATTTCAAAGAATTGAAAAAATTCATTCACGGCATTTTATCAGTAATAAAAGCATAACACATAATATCAAAATGAAGCCCATGTAACAAATTCTACTTCTATCATAGATAAAACTTTATAATTAAATGAAAATTTTTGACAGGAAAACTCATTATGCAAAATATATAGAATCGTATACTACTAGTTGTATGGGCCTAAATCAGTTTAGGATCACAAATCGAATTTGGGTAAGAACGCAAGCAAATCTTCGTATCAAAGTCAAGAAAATGCTAAGAATAAGCGAAAATGCGAATAAATAGTGTGATTTCAATATATTGCTGTGAGTACAAATTTTACCATAGTTTCTGAATATATTTCTGAATGAGTGTAATGTAAAATGAAGTGCTATTTATAGATACAAAGACCTGAGCCACGATCTCCACGATTGATCATGATCAAAACTACGTCCAGAGCATTTATTGATGGAGTTAGTGGGCTGTTGAGCCGTTACAACCGAGGTATACTACCGAGGTGCAAATATGTTACTTCGGTGGCGCGACTCTGCTGTTCGGTTGAAGCGAGGATCACCAAAGCGCAGCTTACGGCTCGCCTTCGGTGATGACCCCGGTGCTTGACTTCGGGGACTCGTTCGTTTGCTCCGGTTTGCAGCTCGTCATCACATGCTCGGCTACCATCAAATCATGTTACCTAGGCGACACATAGTAAGCCAAATTTTACCCAATACAGATAGTCCCCCACTCCTCGGTCAATTACCGAAGTTACCGAGGAGTGGAATGATATTCCGCGGGAAAGCGACGTGGCTCGATCTTACCCAAGCATTTCAAATTTTGTCAATGGTGCGTGTCCTTTCAGATTACTATTCAATGACACGTGGCGACCATTCATTGGGCATCGAACGGCCACGTCATTTTTCTCTCATCTTCCAACGTTACAATGATGACCTTTTGCCACTTGTCTTCCATGTCAACTGTATATATACCTCTTCAGCAAGTCTTTTTCATCACTTCCAATATTTGCAATCAACAGTGATAAAAAAGAGAAAGAGCTTTCATCTTCGTTTCAATCAGCTTCTGTTTCTACAAAAATCCTTTGCATTTAAAGACATAGCTATGTCTGCAACACATTCCAAGCAAGATTCTTGTGATTCTGGGTAGAGGGCAAGAGTCTCTCGCTATGTCGCCGCTATAGCTAGTGGCAATGTTATCGCCACTATGCCGGCGCTGTAGGTAATAGAGGCGGAAGGCGGTGGAGAAGTGACATCCGGCGTCAGTGGCTCTGGGAGGCGTAAGGAGAGAGCCAGGCACGATATAGCTGCGGTAAGCGAAGACGTCAGTATAGAGGAGGAGGATGACGTCATCGGTGATGACGCCATGGTGGTAGTTGGTGCTGATGCTGCAAGGGTCACCCATAGGGATGACGATGGGAAAGGTGATGATGCCGAGGGCGAGGGCGAGGACGACTCCGAGGCCGAAACTGAAACCGGGGGTGAGCTGCCCGCGACCGAAGGTGGGCACGATGCCGAGGTTGGACCTTCGTGCCCGGATAAGGAATTACCAAAGATTCCACTCGAGCAGGAGTTCGAACTTCATCAAATTATTTCTACACATTTCGACAACGGAAAAGACCTCAAGCTACAAAAACAATCTGCTGACCAGGAGGGGTTGAATAGAAATATACCAGTGAACACGAAGCCGACCCGAATCACTCAAACCCATGTAGAAAGAGTTCGAAAGGACTGTGGTTTTGAGCCCGAGGTGAAGGTGATCATCCCCGATCCAACTAGTAGAGTTTGCCATCACGTGGAAGGGCTATCTTTTGCATACACTTATCCGTTCACCATCGGGTTCACCATTCCTGTTCACAAGATTATCGATTTCTGCCGAGCATACAACTTATGCTTGGCTCAGTTAGGCCCCGGCGTTTGGAGAGTTGTACATTGTCTGGATTGGCTGAGTACGAAAGCTGGGGTGGATTTTACCTTGCAGCATCTCATTTCTCTCTATTACCCTTACTTCCATAAAGCCGGGGTTGTGGCTCTAAACAACCGAGGCAAATATGCGCTTCTCTATAAGAGCGAGAATCACGGGGACCAAGGCTGGAGTGATCGCTACGTTCTTTTGGAGACCAACATTTTATCTGCAACACCTGATTTCCCAGAGAGGTGGAATAATACACGTAAGTGTTCCTTCGTTCTTGACTTCCTTCTTTAGTAGTTGTTTTTGCTTACTAACCTCGACCCATTTTTGTTCTTCAGCTAACAAGGTTGCTATCATTCCTCCCAAGGGGTTAACCGAATGGGTCAAAGCTGTGACTGGGGCTCGTGAACGCCCCATTCGGTCATGGATGAAGATGGCTGCTGAATTTGGTTGGCAGTGTAAAAGGCATGGTGAGCTTTTTGTGGTTTCTCACTTGGTATGCTGTTTGAAGTTCTTATTTCGGTTACTAAATTTCTTTCCCTCGGTGTTAGGTTTTCCAAATCGTGCCGTCAACACGAAGAAAGATAAGAAGAAAAAAGGAAAACGAAAAAAGAAAGACGAAAAAGATACCGAGTCGGATGATGATCTGGCTTCGGTGGCAGGTCTTGCAGGTCTAGTTGGTGACTTAAAAAAGTTGAAGGCTTCAAAACCTTCGAAGGTTTCAAAAGGGGCCTCTGGCCAAGGATCCTCCAAAGGTAGATATTGCTTTCGACTAACTCATTGATATTCATTTCTGTTCACTCTTTTAAGGTTCTTCTGCGTTGTTCCTTGCAGGTGTGAAGAGAAAAAGGGTGGTTTCTAAGAAACCCTCTCTTTATGTGAACCCTCGCACTGATGTAGTAACTTCTCCTCAGCCCGAAGTGGTGGCGGAATCGTGCCGAAGGCTGATTGATGAGCTCGATGACGAATCTGACGAGGGCTTAGAAGCTCGAAGAGAAGTCGAGGTTGTGGATCTTGAAGACCAAGAACACGACTCCGAGGCTGCAGTCGCTAAGGATAAAGACAAGGCCAAAGTTGGGGAAGCTGGGACTGCTGCCATTGAACAGGGTGCTGATGTCGGCGCGGTTAGGGCGCAATCTGAGACAGTGAGGATTTCATCTTCGGTGGGATCTTTTCGAAAGCTCGAGGTGCCAACTTCTTCGAACCTGTTGGCAAGATCCCGAGGTGATATCTTGAGCCTTATGCCTTTGCTCGACCCAAAAGAGGACAAAGTTGTGCAGCCGTTTCCTCCAGCTCAACTAGTCAGCACCCTCGCCGCCAATGCGCTCAGAGTAAGTTTTGTCATTTTTGATTTTACCTATACCTTCGGTCGATTGCTTACAAATGTTCTTTGACGATTTCTATTCAGGGCTTCGTTTTGTCATTGAGAGCCATTGAGCTTGAGACTTCTAGGAACAAGAAGGTTCAGCGCGTAGCCTGTGCTTGGGACAAACAAAGAGACAATTTTAATGCACAAATAGCTGAGTTGAAGGATAAATTGTTCAAGTCCCAGTCCGATTTGCGCGAGGCTGAGGTTACTTCCGAGGCGAAGATTCGAGCCCTTAGCGATGGCTTCCAAATTGAGCGCACGAGGCTGGAAGCCAAGGTCGCAAAACTCAATGCTGAGTTAGCTCAAGCTAGAGGCAAATATGAAGAAATGGCCAAGATGCACCATGAGCAGCTGAGAAACCATGTGCTTCATATTCAGAGGTTGGAGGGTGAAAGCTCCATGCTTCCAACTCTTGAATCCGAGGTTAAGTTGCTTCGAGAGGAGATTACTGACCGCAAAGCTAGGGCCAAGATCAGGCCAAAAGAGCGGAATTGGACAAACGCTGGTCAGCTATCAAGTCTCGGTTAAGGCTGCTCAAGCAATGTCGTGCTGGTGAGCTTAACTTGGAAGAAGAGATCACCAAAGCTGAAGAGAAGGCAGCCCAAGCTCAGGCTATTATCGACGACCTTCCCTCAAGTGAAGCTTCGAGCGAGTATGAGGAAGAAGATGAAGGAGATGAGGATTCCGAAGGGGTTTCCGAAAAGGGAGATGATGGTTACGAGGCCTAGATTCCTGTTTTTGCTTCTTGTCTTTATTTTTGTGCAAGCCTTCGGGCTTTTATGATGTACATGCTTTGGATCCTCGGGCCTTTTTGATGTAAACAACTTGCGACCTTCGGGCCTTTGAATGAAATGACTTTGCATCTTTTGCTTTAAATGTTAGTTTTCGCATAAACCGAACACTTAAAGTAGACAACTTGCTTGCAAGACTTAATCAAATAAAACCGATGCAAACTTAGAACGACGTCTCGTTCTCGAGTCAATGCATTTGAAGTGAAACTTCAGAGTGCAAGATTATAGAAACAAAGAGATATAGAATCAAGTTTATTTCATTGATAATATCAACGGGCCATAATCGGCTTTTCACATAAAGCCAAGTCGAGGTAGACCTTAGGCGTAAAAACAAATCGACAACATGCCACTATCGGGCATAATTACAATGTACTAACATATTCCTTGGGTATCAGTCCCCGGTTGTCGAATAGATAGGCTTCGGTTGAGAGGCTCAGTGTCGACCTCGGTTGCAACACGCCTCTTACTGCCCCCCAGTGTTCAGGTGTGAATATTGATGAAGATTCGAGTACTGGAAATCGTTTTATCCGCTTCCTGAAAAGGTCAGGCAAAACAAAACGAGGAGCAAGTTAGTACATTTCGATCGAGGCCCTATGAGCGTTTTTCGGCTCGAGGCTGAAGGTAAACTTTAAATAATCAAGGAATGCTAACCTCGATTTCAGAAGTAGTACCGCTTTAAATTGGAGATGTTCCAATTTAAGGGTTCTGGTATGCCTTGCAGATCTTTAATTTGGTAAGATCCTTTCCCAACAATTGCTCTGACTTTGTAAGGTCCTTCCCAGTTTGCGACGAGTTTTTCCCCGTTCTTCTCCTTCGATGATTGATTCGTAGCCTTCAGCACATAATCGCTAACTTTAAAATCTCTAATTTTGGCCTTCCTATTGAGATATGCCTCGATCTGCCTCTTTTGTGGAACTAGCCGAACCAAAGCCAACTCTCTTTTCTCCTCGAGCAAGTCCAACTCTATGCGCATGGCTTGCTGATTCGCATCCTCGGTGGTGTGGGCATACCAAAGACTTGGTTCGCCCACTTCCACGGGGATAAGGGAATTCATGCCATAAGCGAGTGAAAAAAGGATTTCACCGGTGTTGTTCTTTTATGTTGTCCGCATAGCCCACAACACACCTGGCAACTCCTCGGGCCAAGGACCTTTCTTGTCATAGAGCATTTTCTTGAGATTTTCAATTATCACCCTATTTGAAGATTCGGCTTGGCCATTGGCACTTGGATGATAGGCGGTCGAAGCAATTCTTTTTATTCCCCATTGCTTGAAGAAATCAGTGATGACTGCTCCCATGAAATTTTTACCATTGTCGCAAGCAATTTCCTTTGGGACACCGAACCTGTAGATGATGTTCTTCCTTATAAAATCGATTACTTCTCTTTGTTTGACCTCGGTGAGAGCTCCTGCTTCCACCCATTTTGTAAAGTGATTAGTTAAAATGAGGATGAACCGAACACCACCTTTTCCCTTCGGTAAAGGGCCAACAATATACATTCCCCATTTCATGAAGGGCCATGGTGACATGACCGAATGCAAAGGTTTGGCTTGTTGATGAATCACTCGTGCGTGGCGTTGACACTTATCACATTTTTGCACGAAGGCCTTTGCATCTGCGCTGATGGTGGGCCAATAGTTCCCAGCTCTAAGTAATTTGCGCACCAAATATTTTCCCCCCGAGTGATTGCCACACTCGCCTTCATGTATTTCAGCCATCACATATCTAGCTTCGTTTGGGCGCAAACACTTGGCCATCGGGCCGCAATACAATCTCCTATACAAATTTCCCTCGATCATAGAGTAGGAAGCTGCGTGGGTCCTTAAATTTTTAGCTTCTTTCTTATCTTGGAGGACAGTCCCTGAGTCGAAGTAAGAGATAAACTTACTCCGCCAATCCCATTTGTGGTCCATCGAGTTGACTTGTAATTTCATCTCTCTCATTTATGCAGAAAGCAACCGAACCACCGAATCAGTCCCCGAGTGAATTTCGTCGACTGCCGAACCCAAGTTTGCCAAGGCATTGGCTTCGGTGTTTTCCTCTCGAGGCACCTGTTTAATTTGTCATTCTTGGAATTGTGCCAAAATCCTTTGTGCTCGGTCCAAATATAGCTGCATTCTGGGCTCCCGAGCCGTGTATTCACTGAGCACTTGGTTCACCACCAGTTGTGAGTCGCATCTCAACTCAACTCTTTCCACCCCCATTTCTTTAGCTAACTCAGAGCCTACTGACGCTGCTTCGTATTCAGCCTCATTATTTGTCACCTTTTTTAACCGAACGGAGTGCCTAATTTTCTTCCCGGTAGGCACTTTCAACACTATGCCTAATCCCGAACTCTTGGAATTAGTGGCCCCATTGGTGTAAAGTATCCATAGTCCCGAAGCTGTTCCTTTCGACATTGAGTTCTCCTTTTCGGCTTCGGGTAGGATCCCAACACTAAAATCAGCTGCGAAGTCAGCCAAAACTTGGGATTTGATGGATGTTCGGGGTTGATAAGTGATGTCATACTCGCTCAATTCTACTGCCCATTTTGATAACCTCCCCGATAACTCAGGTTTATGCAATATACTTCTCAAAGGGAATGTAGAAACTACTGCTATTGGATGACATTGAAAATAAGGTCGTAATTTCCGGGCAGTAAGAATTAAAGCAAGTGCTAGTTTTTCAAAGTGAGGATACCTGGTCTCAGCATCGAGGAGTGTCTTGCTCACATAGTAGATGGGTTGTTGCTTGCCATCTTCTTCCCGAACCAGCACAATACTGACTGACACCTCGGATACAGCCAAGTAAACTAGCAGGGTTTTACCATCTTTTGGCTTGGCGAGCAACGACGCGTTAGCCAGATAAAGTTTCAACTCCCTTAGCACTTCTTTACACTTCGGTGTCCACTCGAATTGATTATTCTTCCTCAATACAGAGAAGAATTTGTGGCATCGCTCCGAAGACCTTGAGATGAATCGACTCAAGGCAGCGATTCGGCCAATTAAGCGCTGAACTTCTTTTACCCCGGTGAGCTCTTTGGGGATTTCTTCCATGGATTTGATCTTATTTGGGTTAGCTTTGATCCCTCGTTCAGAGACTATGAATCCCAAGAATTTGCCTGACCTTACACTGAAGGCACACTTCTCAGGATTCAATTTCATGCCATATTACCTCAGAACAGCGAAAGCTTCCGTCAAATGATTCAGATGATCCTCCATTCTAATTGACTTGATTAGCATTATCTATGTAGACTTCCATAGATTTTTCAATATACTCCTTGAACATGCGACATACTAGTCTCTGGTATGTCACCCCAGCATTTTCAAACCGAAGGGCATCACTTTATAGCAAAAAGTACCCCGTTCAGTGATGAACGAGGCCTTCTCTTCGTCCTTCAAATCCATGAGGATTTGGTTGTAACTCGAATAAGCATCCAAGAAGGTTAACAGTTTGTGTCCAGTTGTAGAGTCTATTAACCTGTCTATTTGTGGCATTGGGTAGGAGTCTTTGGGGCAAACCTTGTTTAGATCAGTGTAATCTACGCACATCCTCCACTTGCCATTTTTCTTAGGCACGGCAGCCACATTAGCCAGCCACTCGGGGTACTTCACCTCCCTTATGAAGCCATTCTCTTGCAGCTTCATTGTTTCGTCTTCGATTGCTTTCTTTTTTACCCCAGCATGAGGTCTTTTCTTCTGCTTCACCGGGGTGAATTTCGGGTCTACATTCAGCTTGTGGGTCATGATCTCTAGATCGATACCAATCAAGTCCGAATGGGACCAAGCGAAGCAATCGTTATTGGACTTTAAGACTTCGATGATTGCTTTCTTCGACTCTGGGTCCAACTTCGAACCGACAAATACTTTTCTTTCAGGAAAATCTTTCAATAAGGTGAAAGATTCCAACTCCTCAATAGTTGAGTCCTCAGCCTTTTGTTTCCGAGGCTCTTGAATACACACCGAGATCTTTTCAGTCCTCCTCGCTTGACCTCAGTTGCATTAGTTGCTATTGTTTTAGCCCAGTCGGGGCGACTCCATCAATGCAACCGAATAGCATTCTCTTCCTACTCGTTGCTCTCCCTTTATTGATCGAACTCCCCATGGGGTAGGGAACTTGATCATTTGATGAAGAGTGGATAGGACAGCGTCCATGGAATGGATCCATGGTCTGCCGAGGATCACATTGTATGCTATATCCTCGGGCAATACTTGAAATAATGTTTCCTTGCTAACTCCTTCAGCAAACGTCTTGAGTGTGATTTCACCCAATGTTTTCTCCGTGGAGTTGTTGAAGCCAGTCAACATTGTTGCCTTGGGGATGACTTCTCCTTTGAGCCATATCTTTTTAATGGGCCCGTAGCTGATTATAGTGACCGAGCTACCGGGGTCAATCAAGACTCATTTGATGTCCGAGTCATTTATTCTCAACATGATGACCAATGCGTCGTGATGAGGGAACATTATCCCATCACAATCGTCATCGTCAAACACGATTTCTTTACCCGAGCCTCCCACTCGAGTCCTCTTCTCCATGGTGAACGACAGCTTGGCGAACTTTTTTGCAGCAGCAAAGTTCACCCCGTTTACATCTGACCCCCCGTGATAACATTTACAACTCTCTCAGGGGTGGAGCCCGAGGTGGTTGTCCATCACCTCGGTTCTTGGTGTAGTTGTCTTTTCCCTTGTCGGTAAGGAATTCGGCTAACACACCCTTCTTCAACAAATGTGCCACCTCGAGGCGCAATGCTTTGCTGTCCTCGGTGCGATGGCCATAATCCGCATGGAACTCGTAGTGCAAATTTTTCTCTCTTTTATCTGTTGGAGTTCTCATGTCTTTGGGTATTCCGGCGGTTTCCTTTACTACTCTGACCAGCTCCGAGGTCGATATATTGAAGTTGTAGTCAGGGATCCGAGGTAATTCTTTGTTTTTTGAGACCAAAGCCGGGCCTGAGGAATTTCTTTGGTTCGAGTTGGGAAGAACCTTTCCTCCGAGCCGTTGGCTTACATGTGGGCTCACAAACGAGTTTCCAAAGGAATTTCCCGCCTTTAGCTGACAGGCTGCCTTGAGGAGGTGTATGGCTCGTACTTCCTCTTCAAGTTTCCTCGTGACGCCTCGGCGCGATATGAGGATTCGCCTCGGTTCCTGTAATTGTGGCCTCGGCCTTTTTTTTTTTAAATTCAACCTCCCCCAGCCTTATTTTGGTGTAGGCTCGTTTGTGTAAATCGTCCCATTTTAGTGTCTGGGACTGTTGGAGCTCTTTTCGCAACTCAGCAGCGGCCTCAGAGTTGCGAAAATTGATACCCTTTTCAAACGCCATGATGGCTAGAGTATCATCCATTGGAGGTAGCTCCATGCGCTCAACATGAAAGCGCTCGAGGTAGTCCTTGATTAGCTCACCGGGCCGTTGCTTGACCTCGTATATATCCTCCTTCCTTTGGAGAATTTTCTGCGATCCGGTGTGAGCCTTAACGAAGGCACTAACCATTTCTTTAAAGGTGAAAATTGACCCCGCTGGTAAGCGCATGTACCAACGTAGCACTCCTTTTTCCAAGGATTCACCGAATTTCTTCAAGAACATTGACTCGAGCTCTATCGTCGTTAAATCATTGCTCTTTACCATCGCCATGAACTCAGTTACATGTTCTTTGGGATCAGTGGTCCCATCATACTTCTTTAAGAAGAGGAGCTTGAAATTTTTGGGAGTTGGAGCTGGTGCGGCTTCGGGCTTGAATGACAACTCCCTGTATTGATCGATGTCAAGATCGTCTTCGGCCTTAGCGACCCCGGGGACGCTCTCGAGGCGCTTTTCCACGCGCGCTTCGACACGAGCCTCAACTCGGGCTTCGATCTCACGACTTAACTTTTCAACGTCGACCGAAGATGTAGTTTCTGCCACGATGGGAAGCGTCCCGAAGTGTGGTGTTGTGCTCGGTACGGTTCCCAAACCCCAAGATGTGGCCCCATTGTGAGGTCTCCCTATTATCGCACCCGTAGGAACGAAGGGCGGGATGCCTCCATTTGGAGACACAGGCTGAGAGCCATTCGGTGTCGAGTCGTTCCTCGCCTCTAGCGAGGCGCGAAATTCGGCGTTGAAGTTAGCTTGTTCATCCTGCCGCTTTTGAAGAGTCCTGAGTGAAGCAACAACATAAGCTTGAAATGCTTCGATTGTCATCGGAGATGAAGAAGTAGGATCTGATTGAACGCCAATCTGTCTATATATCGAGAGTGAACTTGTGTTCACTTGAATTTCTACTATTATCAGTAGAAATGATAAAAGAACAGGAACAATTTCTTATAAAAGAATTACTTAAAAATGGAAAAGAAATTGAAGGGGATGCCGGGATATGGTGGTGATAAAATGAAGTGGGTGACAGTCCCACGTGACTGCTGGCCACCAATTATCGGTGGATGTCATGGTTGGCTTCATAACAACGCTAACAGCCAAAAGTTATATGCCCAAACCCACAATTTTTGAAAAAACAAAAAGTCACAAAACCAACACACATATTCACAAAAAAGATAACACTAACAAAAAGTGGGGAAAAAAAGTTGGATTACCATCATTAACTCATTTGACTAAAGTTAACACTACTGCCCCTATTGTTTGGTTGGCACTATAACTTGACCTTTTCCGCCATTTTCCATTTCTTTCTTTTCAGTATCCTCTCGTGTAGTGTTAATACTCATCTCTTTGTTGGACAAATTATGTTAAAGGAATACTGTAAGTAAACAAGTGACTCGTAATCCATTGAAAAACCTAGGAACCGTAGTATATAGTCTGCTTAACTATTTCAAACCTTCTTTCTTTTATTTTAACTTCTTTTGTGACGAGGGATTTTTTTGGTAGGAATTGTTGTTCTAATGGAGTTTATGAGAATTAATCATGAATTTATAATTTTTACGTACACATTTAGCTCAAGTGAAAAATATTCAACAATTTTCATTCGTATTATGATAACCAAATGAAAGAGAATTGAACTTGACTTTTTCTTTTTCCCTCTTTCAATTACCAAGTTACTTACATGCTAATAATACGAATGAAATAGACACACGTTGGTAATGTATCTTTCTTTCCGTCTATGTGTAGGTCTAGTTAGTGAGATTCTTAGGGAATAATTAAATATTTTTAGCAATTGGTAAATAGGAGGATTGCGATGTGTCGCGTCCATTTAAAATCTTTAAATAACCACAGCTATCCAACCCGAGTATAAAGTTAGATTCGGTTACTGTGATATGAAAGTCGTTCAACATGATCTTAAACAATCAATAAGAAGATTTTATTATGTCACACTATGTTTAAGAATTAATTCCATGATTCTCCTTAATGCATAAGCATCCTAAAGTTGACAACCTTTTGAAACTACAAGAGCTGCTCAAATAGTAGAACAAATACTTCCACCCTCGAATCATCTACAAAATGTTCTTTTAGTTATACGTTATTTTTTATTGGAGATTAATAAATAATACTAATAGTTAGAGATTGATAAGTAATAATACAAAAAGTCGATAAATAAAACACATAATATCTTTTTAAAATCACAATTATTTATTCAATTTATAACCAAGCATAGGAGATTAATTATTTCCTACCTTGTGCCTCTAGCTAAACCCCTTGAGTTAGTTAGCTATACTATATACCTTTTTATATAATTTGCTATATATATTACGTTCGCCTAATTTAAATTCACGTCATACTGTAGAATTTGTTAAGAAAAGTTTTTTCATTCATAATACACGTATGACGTTTGATTAAAATAAAACGACATGTCATTCATCTCATCACATTCAAATACCAATATTACTACTGTATAATACACCTTTTTTCAACTTACTACTACTATACTACTAGTAGTATATTGTTTGCTTTTATTTCTCCCTTTAATTCTAGTGGCTTGCGCTCCTTTAATTTCCCCTCCTTTCCAACTCTTACTCTTAATTCGTCTCCCCTCCATGTCTCTCTCAAATATAGTTAGCGGCTAAGTATAACAGACAGGAAATGAAAGAGGATAGACAATAATGGACAAAGAAGTAGGGAATCATCAAGAAAATTCAAACAAGTTAGATGACTTATCTCCAAAAAATAAGCACCAAAATAATTACAATAGTAGTGATAGACTGAAGAGAGATGAATGGAGTGAAGGAGCTGTATCTTGTCTTCTTGAAGCTTATGAAACTAAATGGATACTACGTAATAGAGCTAAGCTTAAGGGACAAGACTGGGAAGACGTGGCTAAACACGTGTCAGCTCGAGCTAGTTCCACGAAGTCTCCGAAAACTCAGACTCAGTGTAAGAACAAGATTGAGTCCATGAAGAAACGGTACCGGTCGGAATCCGCCACCGCTGCTGATGCTTCTTCTTGGCCACTGTATTCTCGGCTCGATCATTTGTTACGTGGAAATAATAATACTTCCTCTTCTATAGTTACTCCGCCTGTGGCAGCAGCGGTTGTGGTGGAACCACCGCAGCCAGCCGCAGTACCACCGCTACCTCCTGTTCATGTTCCGCAACCTCTGCCGCCGGATAAGACGGGGACGGATTTGCCAGTTGGGAATGGTGGTGGTCAGAATTCGCATGATTCTAATGGTGATCTTGATAGAGGAGTAAAGGTTAGTAGTCAAGCATAGTACTATATATACATGCATATTCCAGTTTAATTTCTCGGTTTATTTGTTTCAGTTATTAATATAATCTTAACTAACTTTTGTTCTTTGAACTGTTTTCATCAGACAAAAGCATAGTTCTACTCTATATTCAAGTATAAATAATTATAATCTTGATCGAGAGTCTGTAAATCCCCTTCTATTCTGATAATTGCCGCCTTTATATGATTCAATTCTAAGATGATATTTTAGCATTATACTGTTAAGAAGTATACTTGCTAAGAGAGATTAAACCCCACCTTTTTGTGAAAGAGTGTTGTTATGCTCAGTCATGCATGAACCCCTTACCCCCCACGACCCACCCCCCCCCCCCCCCACCTTTTTTTTTTTCTTTTCTTTTTGAGGTGTTCGAGTGTTTCTTGTGAGCTTTAGCTTTCACTTTGATCCCATAATAAGTTTCGACTTGTCACAAGTTTATAAGTAGTAGTAATACGTATTCGACGATTTTTTACTCAAATACTCCTAAATTATACTCCCTTGGTCCAAAATAATTGATCACTTTTTTAAAAAAAAAAAGTCAATTAAGTATAAACTATAAACTTTGACCAGCATTTTGAGATATATTTCTTTCTATCATATTGATATGAAATGAATTGCAACTTGTTTCGTGTAGTTTTTTAATATTCTAAATTATAATTTTATAATATTGAATAGATCTAATTTCAACTCCGAAAATTGGTCAACTTGACTTTTGAAAAGCGAAACCTATCAACTAAAATGGATCGGAGGGAGTATGTACTTAACTAGTATTTGATTTGCACGTTAGCGAGAGTTACTAATAAACCATGCCTTTAATTGTATACATGTTAAAAATTAAAGAAGCATGAAAGTGAGGGGTGGAGCTACAACCGGGTTAATGGTGATCAACAGGGAGGTGGACATAAAAAGAGTAGGAAATAGGTTCACCGAACTCAATACGTAGCTTTTATTAAAATGTTGTTTTGCTTATAAGAAATTTACTGAACATGTACAAAATTTTAGTATGTTAGAACTCAACAACTTAAAAAAGACAAAAACCTTGAGCGTGTAAGCTCAATCTTAGCTCGGTGTACAACGATTAATTGGAGCAACTAATTGGACACCTCTCACCTGAAAATTATATATTATCTAGACATCAGATGTTACTTTTTGTAGTACATATTTACATATTCAATCTTGAACACCAGCTTCATCGAAATTCTTTGTTTCACCACTTATGAAAGTTGCCTACTGCTCTCTTCAGGAAGACATAATGGATGCCAAATTGTCGGACAATGCATCAGACAAAAATGCAATGGATACAAACAGCAGCACGCCTGCACTGTATAGCGACGAGAAGAGCAAGTCGAAGAATGTGAAATTGAGAATGCAGGAGAAAAGATTAAAGAAGCGAAAAAGGGAAGGGTGGGAAGTTGCGGAGAGTATTAGGTTGCTAGCTGAAGTAGTAGTGAGGTCAGAGCAAGCACGACTGGAGACAATGAAAGAGATAGAGAGAATGAGAGCAGAAGCAGAGGCAAAAAGAGGAGAAATGGACCTTAAACGAACTGAGATTATTGCCAACACTCAACTTGAGATTGCCAAGCTCTTTGCTAGTATTAGCAGCAAAGGAGTTGACTCTTCATTGAGAATTGGAAGAAGTTGAGAGAAATATACATAACTTCAACATGAAGCAGGGCATAAAGTGGAAGATTCAACTCTTTTTGGTGTAAAATAACGTTGTCTCCATATTACTATTTTGGTGATATCTTCTAGACACACTACTTAATGGAGCACATTTTATTTAGATTAGTAACTAGCGCTTCCATTGTCCTGCTGATTCAATTTGTATCTTAAAGGTCTTTAAAGGATCACTTCATTCTGAATCTTATACTATGAAAGAAGATAGAGAAATAAAATCTGTCAATAATCAATTGCTATCTAGGTATCTGGCCTAGAAGTAACTACAATATACGAGTTCTCTTTATTCATTTTGCTATATTCAAGTTCATTTGGTTCACATACTAAACAATTTGTCTTTTAAGACCATCAAAGTTTGTTTAAATGTTCTCAAGATTTCATGCATATCCTTGTAGAGACATTTATTAGTCTACCTACTTCATATATACATAAGACCCAATGTAGTATAAGTTTAACGGCAATAACTTGACATTTATCACCAATAGTTGATATATCACATATACGGAATTTTCATTTTTTTAATGTGGTGTTGTTAGTTTAAGCTTGGATTAATTTTGAGAGCTCGTATGTCAGTCGTTAAGAAATGATACAATTATTGTTATATTTTTCCTCCATATAATTTTATGTCTACCTCTTCCTCTGTTAACACATTCAATTATCATAGTGTCTCGCTACGAACTTGCAAATAAATTAGATGAGAGTTGCTTATGCAAGTTATCTTACATAATAATCCAAGATTTTGTGTCCCACAATTTTATTTGTCAAACATATATTCTCTCCGTCTCAATTTATATGGCACCATTTGACCGGGCACAGAGTTTAAAAAAATAGAGGTTGACCTTGTTAAGTATCAATTTTACTCTTAAAAAAGTAAGAGAGAGAAGATTTGAGTAATAAAAAAGTTGTTGGTAGGTTTAAAAGTATGTAGGGCCTAGAAGGGTAAAATAAAGATGATACATTAAATAGTTGTCAAATAAAGAAATGTGTCACTTATTTTGGGACAAACAAAAAAGAAAATGGTGCCACATAAATTGGGACGGATGGAGTAGTATCTTCAAACAACTTGTAAGTTGTAAGATGAACTCAATTTTTTGATGGCCAAAGGAGAAGGCCCAATCCATACTAACAGAAATAAAAGACCCAATCCCCCACAAAAGAATTTTAGATATTTGTTTGCTCTTTTCAAAGACTGTCCTAAACCCCTAACAAAATCTCTCCCTTGCGCACACACAACTCAGTAACTCAAGCAGAATAGATAAAGCTAAGAATGCAAGGTGCAACTCTAGCATTTCAGCCTCCGGCACTCCATAATTCACCTTGCCACTTCTCCTCAAAACCCAATCAACTTAAAAATTCTCTCTTTTCATACACTGGTCCAACTCCTAGACCCTCTCTACTATCTACACACTCCCTTTCAAGAAAGTTCATTTGCAAAACCGCAGCGGCTGGCAAATATGTCAGAGAGGATTATCTTGTGGTATACTTTGCTTTACACATATTTACTTCTTCATACTTAAAGCTTGTTACTATTTGGTAGATTATTTATTTGGTTCAATTTCATTTATTAACTTCTGAATTTTAATTTAATAATCTCCGAATTTCGGCTATTGGGTTTGTTTTGTCTGCTAAGAACCTTTAGGAATATTCATGGAGATATGTGTTTTCTTGTAAAGAACATTGTGGATAAGGTTTCTTTGTTGTTGAACCTTAGGCCTACTTTAGAATCAATTATAGATATGTACTCCATTTGTTCCAATTTATGCAATTTAGTTTGACTCGGCGAGTTTAAGAAACAAAGATTTTTGAAACTTGCGGTCTTAAACATGCAATAACAGTTGTGTGGCTATAAAAACTAATGCAGAAGACTGTCTTTGTTTTCTGAACAGAATTGTAAGGAAATTGTGTCACGTAAAAATGAAATTGAGGGATTATTGGTTATGAATTTGATTTTATTAAACCTATTTTGTTTCTAATGGGAGCACACTATGCAAGGTTCGCCTGATTACATGGGATAATTTTTGGGTTTGCAGAAGAAGTTGTCTGCCAAAGAGATTCAGGAATTGATAAAGGGAGAAAGGAATGTGCCTCTAATTATTGACTTCTATGCCACATGGTGTGGTCCTTGTATTTTGATGGCTCAAGAACTTGAAATGGTAAGCTTTTGGATTCCAGATGACTATGTCGTAAGCATTTTTTAATCTGATATTTGATGGTTTAATATAGTTCAAACTTGGGATTTTTGGGATCAATGATCTTAGAGAATGTATACCATAGTTTACATCTTTTGGGTTATTTTTTATTTCAATTGGTCAATATCCCAGTTTCCAGTACTATGGAAGGTTTGATAATGATCCTTAAATTTCAAACACTTCCATCTTCTCGCCCTAGCCAATCAACCATGCTTCAGTTCCAAATTACTTGAGTTCTCCTTTGTACAAGTTAGACCATTTTTAAGCAGGTAATCAACCTACGCTACTCCCCCTTTATCTCGGTTTTGGAATGGCTATGTTTGTGATGCCTACATGGGCTGGGTTATCTTTCAACCGCAGCAGTAGTTAGAAATTCTTTTAAATGCTTAATATCATTTATACGAGGGAAAAAGACATATTTGACCTTAGAGGGGGAGAAGCGAGAGTGTCAGCTAGCTTTGAAGTTGTAAAAGTTAGGAGTGGATATTGGTTAATGTAAGTTAGACCTGATGACGTTGGACATAGTTTAATGAAAATTAAACGCGATAACTCTGGGATAAATCACAATTCATCAATCCCTGGCAGGTTAATCCTTTTAAACTCTGAGCTTATTGGTGTAGTGCATTTGAAGATATAGCAAGTCAAATTTATGCAGTTCCTAGGGCCTACATTCAGTTATCGAAAAGATAGAGACAATTCTTAGGTGATTATGATAGTCACATGGTTTCTTTTACCCTCAATTACTATAGCTCTCACTTGGCTTGGATAAAAGGGCATTTGTTGACTTCAGTATTCTTAGTTTCTGTGAGAAATGGATATAATAGACAGTTGCATATGCAATTGTTAATGGTTCTCACTTTCCTAGCTGTTTATTGAACAATCTCACATTGACCGCAGTACAAGTCGTCCATTATTTAGTATTAATATGTGGAGTGTGAAAGTCTCTAAGAGCAGGGGGTCATATTAAATGGATAACTGCTGCTATGTGGTGATGAAAACTATCAGCTCAAGAGTAACCATTTTTTGTTGCAAAATCTTCAGAAGTAAAAAAGTTTCTAATTTGATACATTTTAAGTTTTTTTTTTTAAATATAAGTTGAGAAGTTATAAAAACAAAGTTAAAAGTCTATTCTCTAGTAACTTTTACCTATTTTAGTCTTTGGGAAAAGATGGCCGTTAACCCTGATATTGTTAAAGTGTGTAATATCCCAGTGAAATGTGCCTGAATTGCATTTTCACAAACCTCAAACAAAGGATTCCCTTACTTCTAGGAATTGCACTAAGTATATCCTCTTGAATAAGAATAACCAAGAGTAAGCTCCCTTCAGTCTATGTGATTGCAAGATTGGAGATACTACCATCTAATTCAGTTATCTTTGTCACAATCAGTTGCTGTTCTAGTCGGAGCTAATTTTTTTTGTTGAGGATACTGTATTTCCTGTAAAGTATGTTATTCAGTTTGCAAAATTTATCGGTGGTTTGATTCCAGTTTCATCTGACAGCTTGCTGTAGAGTATGAAAACAATGCACTTATTGTGAAAGTGGACACAGATGATGAATATGAATTTGCACGGGATATGCAGGTACAACTCACTTACCACTGTTTCCAAAACCATTAACAAATTATGAACAAAAAGATCTGTTTATACTTATGAGTTAGTATCAGAATTCTTTACTCTTAATCACATATTCTGTAAGTATTTACGATTGTCTTTCTAGAATTTGCAAAGCTGTTCGCCATACTGAAATTATCCTTTCTCAGGTTCGAGGACTACCAACTGTGTATTTCATAAGTCCAGATCCAAATAAGGATGCTATTAGAACTGAAGGACTCATCCCAATACAAATGATGCGGGACATCATCAATAATGATTTATGATGAATAATTCATTAGGTTCTTTCTTTGTAAACTGTGAGTCCCATGCCCTTTGCTGGCTATCGTCAAGCTGTTCTTATTTCTTTGAATCGATGTACCAATAGAGGTGGAGCTCAATATATTTCTCACCAATTTCCTTGTGAGTCTCAGAGGCTTGGTATCTGCCTAGAAGTAGTAAGAGTTGTAACAGAAAGTTTGCATTTAAAAAAAAATGAAAGAACTCTAATTTGAAATAGAGTGTTCTTTACTCTTCAAAAATGTTCGCAAGGGCTAGCTTGTTCTTGAATTTGATGAAGCTGGTTTTTGAGTTAATGTTTGATAATTTGATCTTGAAATATAAACTTGCGAAAATGTACATGTTTTAAATAGTGTGGTGAATTTTCTGTTGTAATTTAGGATAACTAAATAAATCAAGGAGAAAATAGGTCACAGTTTATTTTTAGTTCGGGTCGTATGTGAAAATTCCTAATTCTCTACCAATATTTTAAATCTACGGATGTGTAATGCGTTTTGCGACATATTCTTCTGTTGCAAATCCTGAAAATTCACCTAGCTACCTCAACTGACCCATAGACCTATTGGTTACTTGGTGCTAAGTTAAGAGTTAAAATGGTGCTTATTGAATTCTTACAAAACAACCAAGTAGAAAATCACAATGCATGTACTTTCACCTACGCTGATGTATCAAAAGTTAACGAATAAGAAAAAGGTATGTGGCAACCTCAATATAACTTCATAAAAATCATAAAAATATTCAACAATGCATTTTCTTATAAATAAAAAGATCATTAACAATTGAAGTTGAACTAATTTTGATCGAAAAACTTTGACAGCTTGTTCATATTCTGATAGTTCGATGTGGCGATTGAGATCTTCAAGTGATATATTAGGGTTTGCTGCTGATGGTTTTGGTTTTTCTTTGGGCTTGGTAGCCATTTTTGCAGAAGAAAAATTTCAGAGATCTTACAAGTGCAATAAATTCTCAAACCTTATCGAAAAGACTCACGGAGATCAGTTTCATATTCATATTTAGGCAATTTAAGTAGTCCTGTACCATAACTAAGCGAAAGGGAGTTTTTTTTTTTTTTTTTTTGGATGTTTATTAGTACCAATTTTTAGTTTTCCTATAGGAGGTGTATGTATATGGAGAAGACATTAGAGGGTTTTGGATTGTGAGGAACTTTGGTGATGGTGAAATTTGGAACAAAATAATTAAATATGGATAATAATGAGGGTTAATTTCATCGGTGGTCACTGAACTATTGTTTCATTATCACAAAGTCGCCTTTGTTTCATTTGTTATCCAAAAGTCACTCAACTTTGCTCCGGTCTACAACAAAGTCACTCAACTCGGATTTTGTTTAAAACTTGCCCGGAAAAATGATGTGGCATCATTAATTAAAAATAATTTTCTTAATTAATTTTTTATCTATTAATTAATTCCTTGACCCATTATTCTTATTCTACCTAACCCAAACACATTTCACTACGTCATCGTCGTGCACAAATATTTCATACCGATGTCATTTCTTTTTGCTTCTGTTTTGAATAAATTAGTTAATCAAATTGAGTAATGTTAGGCAAATTGGTTATGCAAAATGGGAAAATAAGGAACGAGGAATGAATAATGAACAAGCTTAAATCGGTTAGGTTCGGTTTTTAAGTTATGAAATCAAACTAGTTATGTCGATTTTTAAAAAAATTTAAAACCAAAATAACAGCTCGTTTGGACTGTTGTTATGTATATGGTTTCATAATATATCTATTGTATTGTACTTTATGTTTTGTTGAGTTCAATATTTTGATAGATTATATAGTTTGCAGTCATTTTATGATGTAACATACTAGTAAATGAAGAATGAATTTACAATATTGCCAAGAAAATAATAAGATACGGGATAGAGTTACTATAAAAAAATTAAGATAAATGACAATACATTAAGAGAAATAAGAGAGAAAAAGACACGGTAACGATGCGATCACACCAAATTGGTCGTTACATTAAATGGGCTCTTCATCATTATGTAATGACGGACTAACGATACGACACAATAAAATTTTAAAGTAACAATTAATACAAACATTATTTTATAGCAACAGTACAGTTCAGTACGATACTGTACAACTGATAACAACTATTCAAACAAGCTAATACCAAACAAAGTCGAATTTTTATTTTTGGTTTTTCTCAGTTTTTTTTTTCTTTCGATTTTTTCTGGGTTATTCAATTTTTGCTTGGTACCCGAACGATTATATGGTAGATAATATTTGTCAAATTTCAAAATTTTCACTGATAAAATAGTTATTTGTACATCTTCATGTAAGATATGACACTCTAATTTATAGGTATGTCCTTACTTTTTCTTACTGCATTAAAAAATAATTGACACACAGATATAAAGCTTTAAAAAATGATGTGTCTGACACTCTAATTCAATACGCGAAACAGAAGCAAAGAGAAATGACATCGGTATGAATGTTTATGCACGACGATGACGTAGTGAAATGTATTTGGTTTGGTAGAATAAGAATAATGGGTTAAGGAATTAGATTAATAGATGAAAAACTAATTAAGAAGATTATTTTTAATTAATGATGCCACATTATTTTTCCAGCAAGTTTTAAACAAAATCCGGCTTGAGTGACTTTGTTGTAGACCGGAGCAAAGTTGAGTGACTTTTGGGTGACAAATGAAACAAAAGTGACTTTGTGGTAATGAAACAATAGTTCAGTGACCACCGGTAAAATTAACCCTAATAATGACATGGAAGTTCTTGATGAGTGTTCCGGGGAACATACTGACTTCACTTAAACTGGATTAGTCGAAAGAAGATGGGTATTTGGTTATTCTATCGGTATTCGGTGGCAGGATATTTTATGGTGGTGGTAGTGGCGGAGCACTGGTGGTAGGTTTGCTGTAATAATGGTTTCGGAAAATGGGATTTTTAACTAAAAACGAAAAGAAAAACTAATTCACAGTAGCCTGGAGAAGTGAACAGCATTTATTTTGTCTTATCAACATTTTATGTTCACTAGATACTCGTTAAGTAAGGTGGATATTCAATAATAAATAAGTAAAAGATTCAATTGATATAATTAACTTTTGATGCCAAATCTAGGGAATCACGTACTCATCCCGCTTAGATAATAGAACAACACCAATTGACAAATAGCACTTCTAAGCTCGCTAGAGTTTGTCGCGAAGCACTACTATATATTAGGACTCAGTCCAGGGGCGGATTTATGTAGCGGTGACCAGGTGCCGTGCCGCAAGCTTCGGCGGGACTATGTGTCTATACGTATAAAATCTGTGTCTATATGTATACTTATAGGCAAGATAGTACAAATATCAAACATGGCACCCAGTATGAACACAAACTTCATGGTTCCAATGGCGATGGCTGTACTTTTTTTCCCTGACGTGAGGGTTCGAATCTAGCTTTCAGCTTCTATTTTGTTTTCCACAAGTACGTGCTAAGACACATTTGTCCTAGCCTTAGCGTAGACTTCTGTTTCGTTTCTTTTCTTTTATTGTTTATTCTTTTCCTTTTTGTTTTTTTAATAATCTCCCCTTCATTACTTTTTTTGTTATTGTTTTCTTTTTCTATCATTATTCGGAATTCATGAAGAGTCTATTTTTTATGAAAAGTTTGAATTAATTATAATAAATATATAATTTTTCTTTTATATCACATTAATCTACACATATTGAAAAAATAATTTGAGCTATTAACCTTTTAAATAAATTGATTTATTTTAAGTTATTTTTCATATATTAAATTTATAGTTTTTGGTATGCAAAAAATTGCTATAAAACGTGATTTTTAAGATGAGAGATTGTTGAAGAAAAATTACTCTAGTCAAACAAAAAATGTATAGTAAGTAAGCTACTTTACAATAAATTTTCTACTTTTACTATTTATATTATATATCCTTTCATAATATAGAATTTAGTTAAATGTGAAAAATATAATTAAATTAAACTCAACTTATTTGCCTATTGGAAAAAATAAGGCTTAATCTAGTGGAAGCAATAAAAGTTCTATCGACCCGACCCGACCCGACCCTATCCACCCTTTGTTATTTGGTGTTTGTGGCTAAGAATAAATACAAAAAATGGCACCCGTAGCCTTCGAATCCTGGATCCGCCCCTGAGTCTCAGTCGAAGAATGGAGTTGTATTTCAGCCTAATAGCCTGTTTGGCATTGCTTCTCAAAAGCCAAAAGTGTTTTTCTTTCAATAAAAGTTTTTTTTTTTTTTTTTTAGAATTTTAAGGTGTTTGACAACTAAAAAAAAGTACTTTAGGTAGAAGCAGAAGCAGTTTTTCTGATGTTGGGGAGAAGCTACAAATATCTGTTTCTTCCAAGAAGCAGAAGCAGTTCATTAATTTTTTTAAAGACAGAAATATCCTTACCAAGAATTCATATTTACCATATTATTCCTTATAAATTAACCATATCTCTCTCAAAATACAATTATATTTTTCTTTTTCCTATTTTTTTCTACTATGTGCTTTTACAAAGCTTCTTCATGTAGGACTAATTTTTATTTCTAGGTATTACTATCAACCGTATATAGGATGTCCTACTCTTTAAATCATCTTTTAAAAGCAAGTGATTACTAGAAATTCCTAATTCCGTTATCACGTTGATTTAACTATATTTTATGTTGTTCAATAGCTTAAATTTATATCTTTTATGTTATGTTTTACATTTAACTAAATAAATTTTCTAATTAAAGTCTTTTATGATAAATATTCAAAATTATTTTTTTATTTTTATTAATCCAAATGTAAAATGAACTTGGATGTCCTTTTCGTAATTTGACACTGAAAAGTACTTTTCGTCACGATTAACCAAACACAAATTATTTATCAAAAGTACTTCTTCAATGAGTTATCCAAACACAAACAGCTTATTATCCAAAAGTACTTATTTAAAAAGTACTTATGGTAAAAGTACTTCTCAAAATAAGCAGTTTTTTGCAGCAATTTCAAACAGGCTCTAAGTGGTCTTGGGTATATCTAATGCAATGAAAAAGCAGAGGCGACTCAATAAGATTTGGAGGGTTAAAAGCCAAACTTAATAAGATGACAAAATTTTGATATGTATATTTTACCTTAAAGCTCACTATCTAATTCTTGCGAGATGCAAA
Source organism: Petunia axillaris subsp. axillaris (assembly GCA_029990575.1). Lineage (NCBI taxonomy): Eukaryota > Viridiplantae > Streptophyta > Magnoliopsida > Solanales > Solanaceae > Petunia > Petunia axillaris. The sequence continues at coordinate 20,017,109 of JARKNS010000010.1, read as the reverse complement.
GATATAAATTAATCTTTTTGAAATAATTTCTTTAAATATTTTCTAACGAATAAATAAACACTATTGATTTAGACGACCGATTGTATGGTCAAAGCATTAATAATATGGTTAATTTTCTTCCAATTAAGTTTTTAAGTTTTTTTACTCAACGTTTTATAGTAGAATATTGTCTAATATTTTATAACTCTAAATTAAACTCATATCTATTAATTAGAATTTTGACAATTATAACACAGGTAGTGCATTGTAACAAATGTCTAACATTTGTTCACTTAAACAAACTCTTATTAATATAAATAAATATAATTAATATTAATTTTTTTGGGCTTTTTGACTCTTACGTGGTATTATTAAAAATATAAATGTAGCATTAATCCTGAGTAGGTGATATTGCTATTAAAAATTGAAATATAGTGTTAATGGTGACTTTGCCAAATCTCTCCATTTTAGTACTTATTGTTTGGAATGCACTGATATGATCTGCTTCATGGACAAAGAGGTAGTCCCACCTTTAGATTCTAATAAAACCTCTATTCGGTCCCGATTGACGAAGTTAGAAAGTACGTAGGGATACAACCCCTTTATGTAGGGGATTAACGGTTTATATTCTGAAATTTAATAAAAAGTATAATGATCATTTAACCCCCGGTATTCTAGATCAGACTTGACAATATACCTGGCAGAGAAATACCAGTGTATAAAAGTTAGACTAATGAATTTATATTTTGATTTTTCAGATTGTTTGGTTCAATCATGTTGAGTTTAGTACTCTGCATTGGTTACACACCATCCAAATACACCGACAATATCAAAGCCTCTACAAAAATTCCGTCCAAGCAGCCTTTTGCATAATCGTAGTCATGTACTGTCCTACAAAAACTTCCTTTAAAACAATAGCCTCAGACAAAATTCTATTTTGTAAATAAAATATGTACATTCATAAAAAGGAGGAAGGTTCCTTTTGTTTATTTTTTGGAAATAAGTTCTAACTACATAGACACAATACATAAGAGTAAAGTTGCTCCTACACAAAGCAAATCCCTTGGTAATAGCTGGACTGAGGTTTTCGATTTAGACGTCGACCAAATTTTGTGTATCTAAACTCTAATAATATAAAATCACCACCTAGACCAACTATTATTATTATTATTATTATTATTATTATTATTATTATTATTATTATTATTTATTTATTTATTTTATTTTTATTTTATTTTTTTAAAAAAAACTCATCGTCATTATTAGGAATAATTCTACAAATCAAGTGCCTTGCAAGCTATATGAGCATCGAGAACGAATTTTAATACGAAATAAAATGGGATCGACTATATAAATTTTCCATATTGATTCATTTAAACTCAAACTATTATCATTAGGATGCAAATAGAAATAAAAGTAATAAATAAGTTAAACATACACAAATAACATAAATACTACATTTTAATCTAAAACTTGCGTAATGAGCAAGCTAGTGTATTGAGGGCTACAAGTAATAATGAAATATCAAAGACAAGAATAATGTGCGACTCGTATTTCTTAAACTAGTCGTTTCAATAAGGAGACGGAAGTATTTATTGGCTTTCTCTACCCCAGTCATGTTCCTAGTACATTTCAATTCATGATGAACATTTAAATTCGTGAGGCCCATGATTCACTACACAAGTCAGTTTATTGATTCCTACCCTATGCGGGAGAAGTATTGACTCAAGGGCTTGCACCTGCGCATCCGTTTGGCTCATGCTCGTAACAGTTGCAGCATCACCGTCTGTTGGGCTGATGGTCGTGTATGGATCCAATGTCTCCGTTATCTCAGGGCTCATTTTATATGGACAACGGGTCTTCGGCTCTGTGAATAGGGAGATGTGCAATTTTGGTCCACACAACCTATACTATCATTACTAATATATTAAATTTTCCATGATAAACTCAAAATACTCCTACCAAAACAATAGGTTAAAAAACCAAAATATTTGTACGAACTAAGCATTTTTGTACGTGGACTTGAAATTGAGAGCAATTTTTTCATGATTTTGAATTTGGTTTGACCAACTATTTTACCATTTTATCCCTTATATTTTTGATGATTCTACTAATACCTTAACTAACAAATGCCATAGATTATATTTTTTATTTTTTTGTTTATTTTAAAGTTATTTTAATCATTTAACATAAAAAAATATACTTTTACCGAACATCTCAGCAGTTTTTTATTTTTTTTATTTTCAACACTTCTATCCAAACACCAGGGTCGGCTTAACTATAAAGCCACTAAGGCAATGGCTTGGGGCCCCAACTTTTTGGGGGCCCCATTTTTTAAATCTAAACATGTACTCCTATATACATTATTTAAAAAAAATCGTAATGTATTAAATTTGAAAAAAACTTTTGGGAAGAAAGTACCATAATATTTTTGAAGGTATGAAAATATTTTTAGTTCAATCGTAAACTTTTGAGATCAATAGATAATGAGAATTGTACAAAATACTATCTTAACCTTGAATTTTCTTTACCAAGTAGTAATAGTTATTATGATATTGATAGTTTAGACTTATTTTTAGAAGTGCTAACAGAAATACACGAGAAAAAATAAATCATCTAATCGAAATACTCAATCAAATAAAAAGACAAGATCTTTTCCAAATACGCATATTGCTTATAGACTAATGTTAATAGTTTATGTAATTGTTGCCTCAGTCGAAAGAAGTTTTTCAAAATTAAAATTGATAAAATTATTTAAGATCAACATTTGTCAAGAGAGTACTTTTTTTTTTGTCTTTAGTAATTGTTGTTTGATCAGTTAATAGTCTACTATGGTTAACATTACTCTACCCCGACTAGCTGTCGCTTTCCATTCACAAATATGTCTTGAACTCACCAAGACCTCCTCTATCTATTTATGTGGTTTGTTTGTTTTTCCTTCAAATTCCTTATAATTTGTCGTAGATCTAGCAGTGAAACCATGACACCGGCGATTTCTATTTTTTCGGCCAAACCACGCCTTTCAGCCTCGTTTCATTGTTCTCTATCCATTTCTGACCCTTATTTTTCTTAAAAAATTGCTCTTCCATCATGTAACAAAAAAAGACAGTGGTGATAAAGTATAGACTGCATGTCTTCAGTCTTTTCTCCTTGAGCAAATTCTTCCACGGGGAAAAAAGAGAGAACACACCTTATCAGTTTCTATGGCCAAAGATGAAACTGTCACAGAAAGATAAAGATTTAAAGATGGTGCGACTGAGTTGAATAATTATTGCTCTTTTTTGTTCTTTGAGTATCAGAAGGGAAAAGATCTCTATCTATGAGGTTTTTAGTCAATGCAGTATACATGATAGAAGAATTGAATCTTATTGGAAATCACTTGAATGGTTCACGTCCTATTTTGACTAATTCAGGTAATTGGATAAAGATCCTCACTGGAAGCTTTCGGAAGAAATGTTCATGCAGATTTTTAGAACACCAAAGGATCATCGAAAAGCTAAAGCCTTTCTATGATCATTGAAAGTGATGATGAGGTGGTGCTTTGCCCTGAATTTATAGAAAATGATGACGAATTGGCTTTAATAAATTGTAAAATGTAATATTTGACTTTATACTATAAATAGATAATGTCGGATTGACCTTATATTATGTTTTCTTTAAAAAAATTTAAATAAGCGAAGTGATGACGATTTGGTGTCGATTTTTTGTAAAATAGACATATTATTTTGGATCACTTATAACAAAATGCTACGTGATTGTCTTAATTTTATGCATTCATATATATATTTTTATGGACGAATGTAGTAATGACGATTTGACTTCATGCATTTGTAAAATAAAAGAGTATTTTACTGAACACTATGAATAAATGATTCTGGATTAGCCTTATGTTAAGTTTTGCTTTGATTTTTGTATATGATTGAAGTGATGATGATTTGGTCGCATTTATTATTAAAATAGACACTTTTGGATCACGTATCAATAAATGCCACTAAATCGTTTTGATTTTATATTTTCATATATACTTTTTTTGGATGAATGAAGTGATGATAATTTAACATAATTTATTTGCAAAATGTATTTAGTACTTTGTTTATTGTATGAATAAGCACGACTGGTTTGTTGTTATTTCTAAATATTAATACTTTGAAGTTATGTTTTTGTGGATATGTGAAGTGAGATCGATTTAGTCTGATTTATTTACGAAATGGACATGATTTTTGGTTCAAAACATTAGTAAATACAGACAGATTGACATTGCTTTCTCCTTTATATGGTAGAGTGACATTTGTGTAATTACGGCTTCTCTAAATGCAAATGTGTGCTATTTTACGACTTCATTAAATGCAAAAAGTCCGGTGACACATTTATAATTACAACTCCATTAAATATAAAAAGTATGGCTGCAATTCTGTAATTAGACTTCACTAATTTAAAAGCTATGGTGATATTTTATAATTACGAAAAATGCTAGTATTTTTTAAAGACGGCTGCTTACAACTTCAAAACGTCATTTTTACATATTTGTATAAATCAAACCAATTGATAAAACTAGAATCTTAGAGCCTGTTTGGCAAAGCTGCCAAAATCAACTTATTTTGAGAAGTGTTTTTTTATGAAAAGTGTTTTT